>JAOUQT010333427.1:0-13285 GCA_025769995.1 Xyliphius kryptos
ACTATCGGCGTGAGGGCTATCGGCCGGTAGTCATTCAGGCCCGTCACTGTGGAGCATTTTGGAACCGGGATGATGGTAGCAGTCTTCAGGCAGGTGGGCACTGCTGATTGGAGGAGGGATGTGTTGAAGATGTCCGCCTGGACCTCGAAGAGCTGATCAGCACAGTCCTTTAGCACCCGTCCAGGGATGTTATCCGGACCAGCAGCCTTTCGGGGGTTAATCCTCCGAGGGTCTTCCTGACTTCTGCTGGTGTCACGCTGAGGCGCTCTTCTTCAGGTGACCGAGTGAGTCTGGTGCTGGGGGTGATGTCAGGGTCCTTATTGAGGGCTTTAGGCAGAGTGGTGTCTTTGGAACATTGTGCATCTTTGGGTTTGTAGTCCGTGATGCACTTAATGCCTTGCCACATGCTCCGTTGATCCTGGATTAAGAAGTGTTCCTGGATTTTTTGAGCATATGCGGCTTTTGCCCTCTTTACCCCTGCCGTCAGCTTTCTTCTAGCCGCTCTGAGTCGCTGTGCGTCGTCGGACCTGAAGGCAGCATCCCTAGTTTTCAGAAGAGAACGCACCTCTGCATTCAGCCAGGGTTTCTGGCTCGGGTCGCAGGTCAAAGTCCTGGTGGTGGTGACATCCTCCATACATTTGCTGATGTATCCGAGGACGGCACATTTAGTTCTCCTTCACATTCAACAGCCTCCCTGAAGACCTGCCAGTCTGTACAGCCGAAACAGTCCTGCTGCATGGCATCGGCATCGCTGTGCCACACTGATGGTTTTCTGTGTGGGTTTGGAGCGTTGTAGCAGGGGGTCGTGAGCCGGGACCAACAAGATGGAGACATGGTTGGAAAGCCCAAGGTGGGAGCGGGGGACGGCACTGTATGCATCTTTGATGTTTGTACAAACGCGGTCAAGTGTGTTATTTCCCCATGTTGGGATGTTAGTGTGTTGGTAAAACCTCGGCAGCGTGTTCGTCAGGTTTACGTGGTTAAAATCGCCCGCCGCCACGTAAAACGCCTCCGGATGCTTATTCTTAAGTGAGCTGATGTTGTTAGCATTAGCATCCGGTGCTATTTAAACCGCAATAACGAAAACCGCGCGAGGCAGATAATGTGGACGACATCTCACAGTCAGCTGTTCTGTAGCTTTAGAGCAGTGGGTGCTTACCAACACACAGTTCGTACACCAACCTTCATTTATGTAGACGCACAAGCTACCGCCCCTGGCTTTTCTTTTCCTGATTGCCGGTTGTGTGTGCATGGCACAGACAAATGTTTGTGTATTCTTACTATTGTCTAATCTTTTTATGGCTGTGTGGACAGCCCCAATCCAGTTGTCTTGTTTGAGTCAGTTCAATATGCAGTCTTAATTCTTGGTATCTGATTAATGGCCATATGACTTAAATAAGAATGCTTATAAAGTTAGATTTCATGCTTGCTACCCAATGCTGTGAAAAGCTGTCATGTACCTGTTCTTCACAAACCTAATCATGTACAACTGATTAATTTATTGTCATTTTTGAGTTTGGATGGAACAGACATAACCTAGATTTTTTTTTTGGACTATAAGGACTATGACATCCTTTGCAGGATGCATTGCTTTGTTAATTTTTACAAACCCAATTTTTACAGTACATTGAGGGGCACAGTACATTAAGGAGAATTTGGAGGTTGGATATTTTACCTCCTGGCACAATGTTTTAAACCTTATGGAAGCGAAAACAGGAAATTGGGTTTTTTTTTCAGAGATTCTGATTGGCTGACAGATTTTAGCTTTTTGTTACACTGACATCTATGCGCTTGGAGGGTTTAAGACAGCACTCAATGGCGTATTTGTTTCATGTGGATAAAACGTTTTTAAAAAATGTTTATGTTTGGATGATAGTATTTTTAAAAACGTTGTGGGGGAGATATCCCTTTTAATAAACACCTGGTTACGTGTGGACTAAGTCTAAGGAGGAAGAGTCCCCCACTGAGCGTTGATTCTTGCATGTATTTTTTTTACTCAACAACACCAGGCGGTGTGTCCTTGCCGCTATTGCTTCGGCTTGCCCTTTGGGGGCTGCTTCTTTGAGATAATGTTCTGTTTGGAAAAGCGCTATTTGAACAAATAAACTTGAAACTTTATTTTAAAATGCCATTTTGACCATTAATATGACATTTAGTTTTAAAGTGGCACAGTTATCTCATGCTGAAGCACATCAGTGTGTGCATTTCAGAGGACAGCTGCATTCAGAGTAGAGACAAGTAAAGGTCAATTATTAACATGAGCTGTTCAGATGGCAAAGAAGATTTGAGCAGAAAATAAGAATAATCAATATCACCATTTGACATATTAGGGGTGTAACAGTACATTGTATTCAATGGTCAGAACATGGGAAGATCATAAAAAAAAGGAACTAAATTAAGAGGCAAGCTTTACTCCCGAGCCAAGTTGTGAGTTGTCAAAGCTGTAAATACGAATGTTTGTTGGCACCCTGCATCAATTGTGGGGTATGTTTTTTGAAAAGTTTTTGGATTTTGAATGTGCCAACACTTATTTGGCAGAAACATCCATGTTGATAACCAGAGCTCATAAAAACCCTACAAACCAACAATTAATCTACTTTTTTTACTCTTTTTATTTTCTTGTAGAAGCTCAGCTCTCGTCATTCACTGTCAAGTGCACTCAAGTACGTTTGAACTTAAATTATTCGGTTGCTTTTCTGTAACCATAGTTCAAACCATATCTAAACCATAGTTCAAATCTTCTGCATCATAGATAGTGCTGCTTTTCATAAACAGGGGAACATGTACAGTATGATGTCTGTCACATGCTAAGAATTCAATTTTGTTTTTGGATTTTATGATGAACTATTTTTTACTAATAGTCTGTTTTGTTAATTATATTGATAACAGAGTGAATCCTGGCTGCTAACTAACCCAGCATGTCTATGCTGGCAGAGATGGCACAGTTAGAATATTACGCCACCTGTAACCTGTAATTCTACAGCTTTGCATGACGTTGGTTAGGTTGGCAATTCCGACACAAGCCTGTACCTGCACGTAAGTCTTAGTGGGGGTGTTGCTAATGCCAATTCTTTATGGTGAAATAGGATTATTTACAAATTACATTTGTGTATAACTAGATTTCTCAGGTTTGTGCATTTCAGGTTCATGACAATTGTCTCAGGTTAAAGGTGCTTTCTGAAGTATTAGCTTGGACACAATCGGCTGGTTAAGGGCTGGTCTGGTTCAGAAAATGCATGAATGTGTCTCAGAAATGGGACTTGAAAATGTTTTGCCCTAATGTGATGTGTGTTAAGGATGTGTAATGTTTTGCAACCTTTCCCTTTTCCATTTTGTGAAGTAGCTTTGGAGTAGATGTTCTGCGTCTGTTGAAGCAGATTTAAAAAATAGGTGAACAGAAAGGCCGCAATATTAACACAATAATTGATACTCTTGTGGCCGCATCGATGTATCAAATCACTGGTTGTATAATCGATGCAGCAATTCAAATCTATCTTATGTTTCTATCTATCGATGCAGCAATTGAAAATCTATCTTCACCCCTTCTAGGCACATATTCACTGCTATATAGTGCAATTTAGATGGTGGCAATTTAGTGCAAATAAATCAGCCTGAATTCGTGTTTTTGGACCGTTGGAGAAAACTGGAGACCGCAAAGAAAACCCGCGGACATGAGAACATTGAGACTGATCGGGATTTGAACCTAGATCCCCAGCACTGAGACGCAAATGTACTAATCAAGTTTTTTTTTATTTATTCATTCATTCATTATCTTCTGGCTTAATCCCTTACCAGGGTCACTGGGGGTTCCCCATGCCCATCCAGTTGAGAGCGTTTCGGGCCAGGACAGTGTGCCAATGAATTGCTGGTTACACACTCACTCACATATACTATATGGGACAATTTAGAACAGTCAGTTGGCCCTAAATCCATGTTTTTGGACTGTGGGATGAAACCAAGGAACTCTGAATAAACCCACGCAGACACGGAAACTTCAACCAGATTGGGATTTGAACCAGGAATCCCAATTACTCAGAGGTGATTGTGCTAACCACTAAGCCACCATGCTGCACTTTTTTATTTATTATTATTAATGTTTGTTTTACCTAGTTACACAAATAGCTCACAGTGGTTGTAATTTGCTTTATGCCACAGGGTATCTAAAATATGAATATAACATCTATACATGTGCTGTGTTGAAAACATAACAGCTCTTCATTTCTTTAATCTTGATGGCATAACAATTATGGCATAACAAATGGTTAAAACTGAATATAAGCTTCTAAACTTCTATGCGCTTTTACTTACTTTAAAAGAGAAAACCATTAGACATTTTTGTTTAGTGTAATTTATTTTGTCTTGACTGATTTTGCACCCAAACTGACTTATTTTATTTTCAGCTGAATAATTTCAGTAATACAATATTCAGTGCAAGATGGTTCAGTTCTGCATTTCTGTTGTCAATAATTTCTTCCACTATTGTAGTTCATGTTAACTTCATTAGGCTTCTGCAAGTACTTTAATAAGAGTGATCTGCTGTTCTTGTTTGTACTGTGATGTACTTGGATGACCTTATGAGTATCTGTATTGCTGATGTTAGGGTGTCTGACAGGACAGCGCTCTGCTGTTAATGTTGCTGCAAGCTGTTGAAAAGGCTCTAGTGAGGCGTTGGGTAATACAGCAGTGTAACATTTTTAAGCCACACTTACAGCAATACACGTCGACCATCTCTGCTCATGTCAATCTGCTTAGGGATTGTAGATTTACTTTTATTACATGTTAAACTGTGCTGTTGTTCTGTTGTTAATGCTTTGTTCATTTGTTTATTGCTGCTTGTTTAATAAAACTAGAACATTTCCCTATGTACATAATAAAATGTATTTCTAGATTGTATGTCTATGTTCGAATGTGGACACATAGCACTCACAGGACAGTTATAAACAAAAAAGTGTGTCCCATTTATGGTAATTTTGGGCTCTATTTTAAGTAAGTTAAATAACTTTTTTTCCTCATGGGACTCTTAAATGAGTGTGGGAACTAAAGTTTTTCTACTAAGGGCGACTGTCAGTTAAGGGAGGTGTTTGCATACAGCCAGTGCGTGTTGTGTTTAAGTGGCTGTGGGAGCTGAGAGATTTCTGGGAAGTCTTGACAAGCCTGTTTTAAGATCATATCCATAGCTAGCTATAGAGGTGAGAAATTAGATTCCAGTGCTAGTAAGTGACAAGTGGGTGTCGGGGGTAAAGGTTGGATTTATCTTATTTTCCAATGAATATCAGTTGCTATCACATTAAGCAGACGGATGTCTTTTAAAAAAACAATATGCTTGGACAGGATGACCTATACACCTCATTAATGGAATGATCTAATCAGCCACTCCTTAGACTGCAGTGCAATGTTTTTGTAAAACAAGAAGTTCTGATCCTTAAATCTTGATTGGCTGAGCCGTTTGTCTAGCTCTGACATTGACAATTATGCACACCTTTGACCGCTTCACATTCGTATCAATGCGCCAGGTTATTTTTAAAAACAATTGGAAGCAATAGAAATGATCTTTGTAACTGGCCACTGAAGTGAATAATCACTGCATCTGTCAAACTATGCTCAGGATCTGTTCTGAGTCTGTGGTGGTGAGTGCTATCCTTTGTGCTTTTGCAAGCTGGGGTATCAGGCTGAAGGTGGCAGATGCCAACAGACAAAAAAAATAAAAAATAAAATAAAATAAAAAAGACCGGTGGTGATGTGTGTGTGTGTGTGTGTGTGTGTGTGTGTAGCTGACATCACTGATGACCATGTCAGAGAGGATGCTGCTGTTTAAGCCTAAGGCCAATGTGGACAGTGCCTCCCACCCACTTTACCACACAGACAAAGCAGTACATTCAGCATAAGACTCATTTCTCCTAAATACACCACAGAGTGCCATAGGAGGTCATTCCTACCTGTGGCAATCAAGCACTACAACTCCCTTTTCAATGTGTAATTCTATACATTGTGTGTAATTACAATTACAGTTGATTTGTGCAATAGCGCTGTACCTAACGATGATTTTTTTATTAACTGATTAAACTAACAATTATTTTTCTTAACAAGTCGACTGATCTAACAGCAATTACTCTAATGGGAGTGTGTTGGGAATTTAAAAAAAAAACATATTGTAATATTTGCTTTAATTGTCTTTTTTTAAAACATGGTATGAGCTTTTAAAATGCACAACTTAATAGACTGACCCGGAAGGGTTTACCTTGTTTCAGCTTCTGAAATATAAACGTAAATATAAAATTTAAAATGACATGTAGTTTACTTTAAAAATAGACAAGTTTAAGTAAATTGGCGCAGTCGCTACAGAAATTCCAGGAAGTGACACGTAATATCTTTGAAGGGAAAACATCAGTGGCTATTGAACTCGGGGGATAACAGACCAGGATTGTAAAATTTCCATTGCTGGTTTGTCAGATTCGGAAGATGTTTATTAAATGGATGAAGCGGATGAATCGGCAGTGACATTCTGCGTTTAGATTTGAGCCTGAGGCAGAACAGACTGATTTAAAGAGCTGCCAATAAAGTTGGGAATTCCGACTTTAAGGACAGGGCTCTTAAAAACGGTAATTTTCTTTTCTTTACTTTTTTGTGCGACCATATTTTTTGGAAAAGCACCTGTTTCACATAATGCGGCAGTGCTGATAATGCTGATGGTGTGAATGCGTACAGCCAATATACCGCAGGAAGTGTGGTCTTGGGATATAGCACTCCCTTTAGATGTTTGATTGTTTTATGTGAAGCGATGTCGATGTTGGAAAACAAAATGGGGGTGGGGCTCCATTGTGCATATTCCATGATTCGGCAGAGAAAATGGGATTTATTAATTTATCAACTTCAACCACAAGGACAACAAGTGATACAATATCAAGCGACATCATGTTTGCACCTTAGAGGTTCTGGGAAATAGTTGTATGTTCTTGGAATAAAAGAAAGTTTACAATTGTCTCAAAATTATAAAATTTAGAGATGCTATGTTTTTTTCCTCCTTTTTATAGATGCCCTACCTTAGTGTTATACGCTGGTCAAAAAATAAAGGGACCACTAAAATAACACATACTACATATCAATAAATAAAATGAGATAAAATGAATCAAAGTGGAAAATCAAATGACAGACTGATCCAGCTTCAGTGGAAATTTCTCAAAAAAAGGTCTGTGTTCAGCACCTACAGAACCATTCCTTTATAGGAGTTGTCTTGTTAAGTGCCTCTCATTTCTACCTGTTTTCTGTTCTATTTGCACAACAGCAAGCGGATTTGATTCACAATCAGTGTTTCTAACTGGACAGGATTTCACAGAAGTGTGGTTGACTTGGAGTGAGATTTTGTTGTTCCCTTAATTTTAGGAAAGTGTGTGTGTGTTTTCTTTTGTTTACCAAATGTGACATAATGATGTCTTGGCATTCTGTGTTATTTGGTTTCAGATCAGTCAAAACCAAACTTGCTCATACACTAGAGCATCTATTTACATGTTTTTTGTTTGACTTGCTTTAACAGCCATTTAGCAAACTTTTTTTTTTTTTTTTTAGAAATCTGTATGCTGAAGGCAACATGGGTTTAAGGATATGAGTATAAAGAAAGGCAACACATTTACATTGATTTATTTAAATACTTTTTTTTTGTAATTTTTTTTTTATAAATGTAGTTTTTATTAGTACACAATCTGTTAATTGGTGTCCTGCACTGTTAAGGCTGCCTGACTTCTGAAGTAGGAGCCTTGGTCTGCCCAAGTTTCCTTCCAACAACACCAAAGGGTTTTTCTCTCTGTGTTCTGTAAAGAGTTACTTCAGTGATTCGGTTTAGAAATGCTGCCCCTTTTATAACTATCTCTCTGTTCTGCCTAAGCCTACGTGTAGGTCACACCGATCTCCCCTGGGTCTCACCCTCCTCCCTGCTGCTGATAGCCATATGGAGATGTGAACTTGAATTGTCCTTGTGAAGCCCTGTATTTTTATTAGGGGATTTATCACATTCTTTTTTGCGCTCTCTTTTCATTTTTGTCTGTCCTGCAGACTTCCTCTTCTGTGTTCACATCTTGTAATTGTATCAAAGCACAGTGCTATGTTTGTGTGGGTATGTTGAGAGAGAGAGAAATATACCAGTGACCTGATCTTTCTGTTTAAAGATCTTTACACCTATCTCTAAAAAGACTGGTGTTTAATAACCTGCTCTTTCATACTCTTCCAGAGTGAACACACTCCTATAAAATTTCTTAAAAAGGGCTGAGGTAGGAGCGCTTTGGCCCTGGGAGAGAAGGTGGAGTCGTTCATAATGGATTTTGATTATGATTAATTATTGCACCTGACGCAGCTCCGCCTATTGAATGTTTGCACCCTTTAAAACCTGGAACAGCGCATGCTGCAGGATGTAACACGCCATGGACCAGACCGAACTGGGTTGACTCTGGGCACCAGTATGTTTATGTGAAAACTAGACTGTAAATTCTGGTATTTTTTTATTTGTGGACACGTTGGTACCGGCAACGTTCTGTTGTTGATTGCAGTAGGTAACAGTTTGCTTTAATTATCTTAAATGCTCAGCAATAGAGGTGTTGTGGTGAAAGTACTGGACCTAAAACATTCCTTTGACACTAATATGCATTATAAAACGAGTTGTTCCAGTCCTTAAATCTGATTGGCTGTGCTGCTTGTCCAGTCGTTACATCATTCACAATAACCCACAGCTCTGACCGCTTCACATTTGTATAAATGCGTGTGTTCTGTGTAAAGGTTTGGGGGTCAAACTTCCGATAAGGTTCGAGTAAAATCGGCACAGAAACAATGAAAACACACACGACACTGGTGCTAGAATAATGTGTCTTTGTTCCCCCGCACACAGAGTATTAAAAAACTTAATCAAACCTAACTACAAAGCAGAAACCTTACCTGACACAGCAGAACCGGAGAGCCATTCGATTCTGGTCAGGGCCCGTCTCTGTAGTTTCAACGCCGGACGACGTGCACATCTCACAGTGGACTCTCAACAGAACCGGGACCCCCTTACCTTTTTGTTTTAAGGGGAATTTAGACAAGGGTCGCATGCGAATGGGGCGGGCCAGGCCCCACCCGCAGGTTTCCCTGCGATACATGTCCTGTTTTAAAAACACGTCCCTGAAACAGGCCATGTCTACCAAACAGGGAAAGCTAACTTCAAAACAGTGTCTGGCGGTGCCAAGGTCCTCATGGCCAAAAACAAAATCACTCCTTTCCTATCCTCTAATTGATTATACATGCAGGTGAGCAACAAGTTATAAAGAATGATTCTAAGTATGTGAGCGCTCAACCCACAGGTTTCCCTGCGATCCATCATTGGCCTGCTTCGAAAACACGTCCCTGAAACAGGGCATGCTACCCTGGCGATGCAAAGATTCCCAGGGGAATATATGAGCAGGTGAAAAACAAGTTTTATAGAGTGATCATAAGTTTGTGAGTGACCAAAAGGCATAATAAAATATTTTTCACCACAGCGTGATTATAAAATATATTGTTCTCCAGAATTTTTTTATAAACTGCATTTTGTAATTTGGCCACTAGATGGCTGTATTTGATCGTTAAAAAAAAAAAAACAGAAATCCTTTACTAGTCGTAGTGTTAATTAAAAAAACCTACTGGATTATGTCTTAAAAGGCAAGTGTATTAGCAAATTTATGAATTAAACTTTGTTTTTCTTATGATGGTGTGTTTGTAACGATTTTATAAAAGCAATAAGGCACTTAAGGTTGTGCATTATAGTGAATAAACCACGGGTAGAGGGGAGGCAGCACTCATGTCATGCCTAAAACACCTCTTTCCCATGGTTTATTCACCATAATGCATGCCCTCTCATGCCTTATTGCTTTAAGAACTGTCCATAGTATTGCAGAGTGTTTTGAGTCTCTGAAACCTATTTCTAGAAAACAGCTGGCCTTATTTCTGTGATTTTATGTAAATAGATACTGAGATGTGTATAGTTTATTTAGCTCTGGGTCACATTTGGCCACACACTTCTAACTGAAGATTTGTTTACTCAACTGTATGTAGTCATGTACTTTCTAACAATTTTTGATTTTCTACAACTTCTGAGGTTTCACTTTGATCAAGGATTGAATAGGGATATAATTTTCATGACTCGCTTAGTACACTCTCGTGATTGGTGGTGCCTGGTGCTTTGACCTCTTCGTTGGGCCAGATTTCCGCTGCTAAAAAATGAACTTCTCTGTCCGTAATGCTAAGACATTTAGGAACTTGAAAAATAACTCATAACACATTTTGTGCTGGTTGATTTTGTTTTCGAGTTTGAATACATATTTTAATAACTGAATAGGGTATTCAATTGCTAGCCCAAGCCATCATCCTAACTTGACTTAACTACTGTAATGCATTTGTTTGCTGATCTCCCAGCTTGCACAATCAAGCCTCTACAGCTGATCTACTACTCAGTAGCTTGACCTGTTTTCAAACCAACTCAAGTGAGTTCATATCACTCCACTACTATTCTTTTTTATTTGGCTCCCTGTACCTGCCTGCATTCAGTAAAAGGTGATGACTACAGGGCTGTCTCTGGAGCTGCCTTTCTTAAACTTAAAGATGCATTTCGACCCATTCACCGCACGTGATTAATTTGATCTGGTGCTTCAACTTTCTAGTTTTAATTATCATGCTATATCGTTCACCGCTGCTAAAAGTTGGAATGATCTTCACAACTCTGTCTGTAATGATGAGACATTCTGCATCTTCAAGAAACCACTCAAAACGCATCTCTTTCAGAAGCACTTGCTATTTAAAAGGAAAAGAAATATTAGATTGGCTAATGATCAGGTTTGATAATACTGTAGTTCAGCTGACTTCTGGTGGTTTTTTTTATTTTGTATATTGCCTTAAAAAAAGCATTAATTAAGCTTATTATATTGATGTACTTTTATAATATGCATAATTAATTTGATTACTCTGCTTAATTCTGACATTTTTAGTGTACCATTTAAGTTTAGATCTTGCAAAATCACTGCAGCATAAAAAATACATAGAATTACTTAAAATTTCATTGTTAGTGTAACAGGATCAAATAATACTATAAGGAATTATATTAAAACACATAATTGCTCATTGCGATACTAACCCCATTCCTATTATCTATTTCAGCTACAGTGCACTTCATCTTTTGTTTCACGACAACAATGGTATTTAACTGCTAAATTAATAATTAAAGCTAAACTACCTGCTGCAGTTTTAGCATTTCCTAACACACTAATGATTGTGTTGATTGTGGCTACAGTGAGTTTCTGCTAGAGATTCTTCATGCTGGCTCATGCTCGTTGCTCTTCCTGCTACTCGATGTACCAGATTAATCTTTGACATCATAGAGAATGTCAAGCTGTCTGTACCTGCTGTCAGATTGTGCTGCTTGCACATGTCGTGATGAGTCACTGATGGTTAAATTGCAGAGTTAAGAACTGATTTGTAACAGGGAACTTTAAATGGCCTGTAATCAATGTTAATATTATTGGTGTCTAATCAGAGGCTGTCTTCATGTCCATTCTTGAAGAATAAGATCGACTTATTTCAGAGTTGCTGTCTGAAAATACAGTCATTTTAACATTTTGTTGTTGTTAATTATTCGGCATTTAAACGGAGTAATGCAGTGGGTTCTTTTTTAATTAGATGTGAGTTGTGACATGTCAGCAGTACAGAGGCCCCAGTTACATTGCAATCTACAAATAATGTGTGTCATTTATTTGGAATGCGTTTTTTTATTTATTTATTTTTTGATCCCATTGATAATTGGAGTGAAGTGTCAATTGGAGTGGCACGGTGGCTTAGTGGTTAGCACGTTTGATCTCTTAACACAGGATCAAATTCCAATTCGATCCATGTGTGTGCATAGAATTTCTCTGGGTTCTCCGTTTTTTTTCATACAGTCCAAAAACATGGATTCAGGTAAATTTTCAACTCCACTCAAGAAATTGTATTTCTTAAGCCCTTTAAAAACAAAAAAGGCTGCAACTAAGTACTACACACAGCTGATAATAAAATGAGAAACTATACACCAATAAAGTAATAAGTAATAAAAAAGTAAAACTGAACAAAAAAAAGTATTTAGATTTGTTCTTGTATAGTTTGTGTGTGTGTCTGTCTGTCTCTGCCTGTGTGACTGTATGCCCAGTAATGGATTGGTGCCTTGTCCTCGGTGTATCTGTTCAGCACCTGAAATGTTCTCCCCTGACTTGGGCATGAGGAACTCCCTCGCAACCCTAGGCCCCAGTATATAATTAAGTGAGCCAATGTATTGAGACATTTATTTTATGATTTCCATGCAAAACAATAGAAGCAGCACTCGAGATTGAGAAATGTGCATTTTTAATATTTCTTTGTGCAAACGAGGGGTTGTTTTCTACATAAAAATTTATTCTTGGAGACCTGTGAAATTCATACATTTTTAGATGCGCCATTGAACTTGATACAAATGCTGATCTGAAATAGTGAAAGAGTTAAAGAGTGAAAGAGTTAGTCACAAAAGACAAACGGCATTGGGGCGGAAAGCTTTCAAACATGCAGCTGTGTTTTTATGGTTGACCAGGTTTACTAAGTCACAGAGAAAGAGATTCTTGGTCTTAAAATTCTCCTAAATATACAGAAAATTGCCACCACAGAATAATGTAAAATACAAACACCTGTGTGTTCTTCTGCAAATGGGGCTTTAATTATAAAATAGATCATCTTGCAGACTTTTCTAATAAATTTTTTTAATTTAAATTATGATTAATAATTGACTGCTGAATTGCTCCTCAATTTATCGCTCAAATACGTAATAAAGCAGTAAGGCATGGTAGGGCATGCAATATTGTAAATAAATCATGTGCAATAGGTGTTAGGCCCGACATGAAGCTGAGTACAGCTGCACCTCTTTCCTGTGATTGCTTTACAATAATGCACAACCTTGAGTGATTTATAAAAGCAATATTGCAAACACACTATAATATAAAAAAACATATGATTTAAAGTATAAATGTGTTTATTGAAAGTAAAATTGTTAAAAAAATGGTCTTTTGTGACGTCCAGCTTTTAAAGTGAATTGAGTAACAGGTTTCCAGTTTTTTTTAAACAATTAAATACTGCTATCTTGTGGCTAAATTACAAAATGAAGTTTAAAATAATGTACTGTACACTACTCAAAAAATAAAGGGAACGCTTAAACAACGCAATGTAACTCCAAGTAAACCACACTTCTGTGAAATCAACCTGTCCAGTTAGGAAGCAACACTGATTGTGAATCAAT
>JAOUQT010333454.1:0-13284 GCA_025769995.1 Xyliphius kryptos
GGTGTCAGAGGGCTTGGAGAACGCCGAGTGTGGTGCGTTTCAGAGATGTGTTTACGAAGCCGCGCTTTCCTCCCGCGCTCCCTGAGGAGCTGAGTAAAGGGACGTACTCCGAGTGCGCCGCCTAAAGCTGCAGCTCGCGATGAAAATCACAGCGGATCTGCTCTCATTTTTATACCGTGATTATAATTTCATAAGGCGAGGCAGTGCGACGGTGGCACCGTCCTCTAATACCATTTGTGCAAATATAGTTGAAGGAAGTGTTTTCTGAAGGCAGGGAGTCTGTGAGTTTATTATGAAGCCGGGAAACGAGAAAATGCAGATTTGTGCACATAACCAAACGGCAACCTGCATCAGTTTCAGGAACTCAGGTGGCTGACCGCGTTCTGTCGCTGCCGCGGTTGGCATTATGCTTACATTTCTATTTTCAGAGCGTCCAACGGGGCTGCAGGAGAAATGCGTTTAAAAGCCTTTTTAATCTCAATTCCTGGCAACGCTATGCAAAAATGTGGCGCGGCTCCCTGTGGGAGCGCGGGGAGAATGCTAATTTGGACCTACAGTAAACGGAACAATGGGGTCGGCTGGGCGGGTGGAGGTTGCGGTGGGTGTAAAACAAATCTGAGTTTTCTTTAAAACTAATTTAGGTACATTTGAGGCATTTTGTTAAAAGGGTGTGGCGTTTGCATGTTCTTCTGCTTTGCATGGTTTACAGATACTGTTTAAAGGCTTAAATGATAAAATACATAAATCCAGCATCAATTAAATTCCCAACTTCAATAGTTAGAATTTTTTCCCTACAAATTTGTGAAATATGCCTTTAATTTAGCCACGCCCAAAAAGTTAAAACAGGTGAACTGAATGTCTGGAAGGACAAAAAAGAGGTGTGGTTTTGGGCTGCAGTAATTTAGTAATTCAGTGTAAAGTGGCGCCCCCTGTGCACAAATGACCCAAAGATCCAAAATGATCAAAAAATTGGGACAAAATTGAACTTTAAAAGCAGCGTGCGCTCATTGCGTTATTTGTAGTGTTCACTGTCGGGCGACTAACACAACTATGGGATGTGGAAAGCAGGACTCAATGGCTGGGATAGAAACCAGTTTTATTACAGACAGTATTAACCCTCAAACCGCCGCCGTTCGGCCGCTCGCCAAAAGTCCCGCTCCTGTCCCATGGCGTTCTCTCTTCCCGCGGCGTATAAAGGCTGCCGCTGTAACCGCGTGCTTTTCCAACAATATGGGCGTAAAGAAGTTAACGAGGGGTGTTTAAGAGCCCGCCTCCTACCAGTCACAATTCCCAGTTCTGACGATGGGCTCAGGTTGTGCTTTGCTGCCCTCTGGTGGTCTCTTCTGCCTTTGACTCAAGTCTAAACAGCTGAATGTTGTTATTAAAGACAGCGCCCCTCCACTGTCACTGGAAATTCATTTTCTTCATGTGTCTAAAAATATTTTCCGAATCTGACAAACCAGCGCTGGAACATTCACAGTCCGACTCGGTCATCCCGCCGTTTCATAGCGCCGTTATTCACTGTAGTCCTCCAGTGATGTCACGCACTTACCTCCTGGAATTTCCAAAGTGACCTCAGGCTTTTCCGTTAATTTACTTGAACTCTTCGATTGGTTGGGGTCACGATGATGTCATTGGCGTATTTAATGAGGGACGTAATAAAATAATAGGGGAATAATTAATGAGCTGGGATAAGCTTGAATCCTCTCAGGATAAGGATGTTAATCTAATGCACTGTGTACGACTCAAGCTGCAATGTCATCAATGCTCCTGTAGGTTTTGCTTTGACAGTACGTACGTGTGTGTGTGTGTGTGTGTGTGTGTGTGTGTGTGTGTGTGTGTGTGTGTGTGTGTGTGTGTGTGTGTATATATGTATATATATGTATATATAGTGACTGTAAACCCACCACAGCAGTGAAACCTTAAGGTTCGGGTGAGATTGATGAGATTTCTGACCTGTTGAGTTGTTTTCCTTAAGTACTGTTCCACACACACACACACACACACACACACACACCGACTTAATTTTATTATCACAGGACACATTTATAGCAGCAGAGCAGCGCTGCATGTGTAAATAAGACCTTAATGCGAGAAATCATGAACGCAATTAGCACCTACTTTAAGCTTATTCTCTCAGCCAATGAGAAAACAGAATCTGCACACAAATCACTGCTTTATAAATAAAAAGTAGAAAAGCAGCAGGAAGGTGGGATGTGATGCTCCTCTGTTCTGATTTCACTCTGGAAATGGCGTCTTTACTGATCAAGGCCACGATGAGCAGAGATTTGTTTAAAGGCGCTGTTGGTTTTCACCCCTCTGAGATTCAAACTGGTTGCTATCCTGTGCATCATACATAATAATAAATACAGCCGTGAGTGGCAATCCCGAGGGTCAAGCTGGGGTGGGGGGAATACACTCAGGACAGGGTGCCAATCCTACCGATTAGTACAAATGAACACTCTGCTGCGTGAACCTGAGCTTCGTCTGAACACAACTGATCTGACGTTCTCAATGACGTTCCTTTAGTTTTATCGCCATGACAACCACCACTCTAAAGGTCACAAAGTTGTTGGGAACGTTCCAATATACTCTGGACAGTAGAGGATGTGTAAATCACTGCAATCATAGCGTTATTTGGTGTGTTGCTGAATTTTTTGATGTTCCGGAATGTTTCAATCCGTCTCCATAGAGACTGTGAATGAATTAGAATCGCCTACAAAAGTCCAGTTAGATATATAGCGGTTATAGCGCCCCCTAAAGACATAAGTGCTTATGGGTCCAAATTGCAAAGTTTGGAGTCTGGGAAAAATTTTGGGTAGAAGTTGGAAGCCTAAACACGCTTTGCTGCTCTATAGCGCCAATTATAAAAATAAAAATCATAAGACTAAAAAGAAAAATCTGTGCTGCTTATAAACCAGAATAACAGGTTGATAAAGTGGTTTTAGTTCCATGTAGAGGAACCTTTTGTTTTATTTACTTAACTCATTCATTTACGAACCCTCAGTTTTTTTGTCCTAAAGCCACTGTTTTTTGTCGTTTAGGTTCGTCATGCTGGAATTTAAAGCTCCTTCGCCACGTCATCCGTTTGGCTACGTGAATGTTCTCCTCAAGATTTTGGATCAAGTCGCCGACACTTTATCTTCGGTCCTGCAGCGGCGTGTGTCCTGCTGCAGAGGAACACCAACATGATCTAAAGCTTCCACCACCGTGATTCATGGTAGGAAATGTCTATTTTAATGTCGTGCTGTTTTCGGGTTTTTATTAAATTTATCTCACACACACACACACACGCACACACACACACACACACACACACACACACAGGTCAGTCTGATGAGCATGTTGGGAAATGTCGGGGTTCTGATTCATACATCATCCTGATGCCTGTGTGATGCTTACTGTGTTCAGACGTATCAGACATTCTCCGCCTACGGCTTTCCCCCGTTACACGGTGGACAGAAGGTGATTTAGGACACAGCCATGGTTTAAACATTGCTGTGTGTGTGTGTGTGTGTGTGTGTGTGTGTGTGTGTGTGTGTTTCTGACCTCAGCAGACAGACATGTATATTTGATAAGTTCCAGTCGGATTCATATCCACTGATCTTCTTCAGCTGCTGTAATTTTCAGGGAATTGTATGAATAATTGGGGGGCACAGTATAAATAGGGGTACAGTTTTCGGTCTGAGTAGAGCGAGTGCACTTAATCTGTCTGCTGAACGGACCGGTCTTAACCATAATCTCAGATGAAGGTCGGCGTGTCGGGGGTTTGGCTGGTGGTCTCGGCTGAAAGCTGTCGACTTTGGCAGGAACTCGGGGAAAAACGCTATTGATTTTAGACTTTTTTAAAAAATGAAGACAGGCCTCATGCTGTACGTCAGACCATCAGGCCGACCGGCTTTCAGGGATAAAAGTAAAACACACTGGTGGAGTTAGTCAAACGTAAACAGAAGTGAGCGAGGTGAGGATCGACTCTATAAAGGAACCATGAGCCTTAAAGGAGCCAAAAGCTTGATGAGCAGCTGTCGAGGGCGCGGTACTCTAAACCAAGTGCACAGGGTACGTTCGCGACTAGCGACACCGGGCACGAGGGGCAAAATCTGGGGAACCAAGGGAAGGGAACGGCAAACCTGTGGGCATGAATGGTGCAACAATGGCATTGTCAACAATACTGAGGGGTGCAGATGGCAAAACTGAGGGCACTGATAGCAAAACTGAGGGCACTGATGGCAAAACTGAGGGCACTGATGGCAAAACTGAGGGCACTGATGGCAAAACTGAGGGCACTGATAGAAAACAGAGGGCGCGGATGGCTAAACTGAAGCGTGAATGTCAAAACCAGGGCTCCGATTGACAAAATGTGGGGCACTGATTGGCGAAATTACCGAGTTAGCGAGGCTGCGTAGCCGGTTCCTCTCATGGTTCTCCTGTGTACTGGTGACCTCATAAGGATTTGAGTGGGCGCGGTGTGCGGTTTACTCCTCCGCTGCTTCATCGTGCTACATGAGTTTGTTTGTAAAATGGTTTGGTGGTTGTGTTTGGATTTGTTCCCCTGAGATCGCTCCACTTTCCCGCCATCATGAGAAACTAATTGTAACACGTAAATCGTCGGTGCGATGCGCGGCGGTGGCGCTGAACTGTGAGTGCTTAATGTGTGCCTCAGTGCGCCGGTGGATGTAATGCGTCTGCGTCAGCACCGCGCAAATACCAACCAGCGGTAACACAATGACCAGCTCCTCCACCGCTGACCATCAGCTTTAAATATACACTTAACATAAGAAGCACTCATTTAAACGCCGCATGTGGAGGTCTATGTATATACTGTATATAGGCCAATTTCCGGCGAACCTGCCAAACCTTAGACCAGACTGTGCTGTTATAGTTTATTTTAAACAATTTTGATTGAACTTTTCCACATTCCACGTTACACAATGGATACCATGGCAACTGTCACGTATCCACTCACCTCTTTTTCAGTCCTGTTGTCATGTGTTTTGGACAGTGGTAGATTTTCTGCTTTATGACAACCAGACCGAAATCCAGTTCAGACTGGGAGAGAACATGCAAATGCTACATTATTTTAAATTAATTTTTGAGAATTGAACCCAGGACTCCCAGTTGTGCAGCTTTATCTGTTTAAAGCTTCTTGATATTTTGACCAGTGAGCCGTTGGGAGGCGTAAAGGTACATTTTTTGAATTACATGAATTTTGCATGTTCTCCCCTGGTCTTGGTGTGTTTTAAATGCTAAAAGCAAAGAGAGAGCTTTACAGCGGTTTGGGTACGCATCAGGAACAAATATGGAGCTAACTGGATCTGATTCGAAAAGCTAGTAGGTTTGGCATGTTCTCACTGGGTATAAAAGAGTCGTAGTCTGTACGGGGTCCAATCTCTCGTTCCTTTGAGATGTACACATCAAAGCCAGTTGAACACAGATCAGAAGGACCATCACCAAACCGAATTTCATCAAATTTTAATGAGATCCACCACGAGAACATCAATCCAACGGCTCTGTCAGTCCTGGAGAACTCATGCAGTGAAACCGCTGCGTCCGCGCCAACTGAGCTGTAACGGCCTGTCCGATCTCCTAAAGAACCCACAATGTCCAGAACATTAGGTTTTCCAGCAAACCACCGCGTCCTCACGTAGACCGAGACCACAGACGAAACGAGGGAACCGGAACTCGGCGCTCAGGTCGCGACAACGATGAGGTGACGGATTAAGACGTCCTGGCGTGCGCTGGAACAGGACGAAGAGGAACAAATCATAAAGGGAAACGTGAAGAACGAGGTGGAACTGCACGGAGACCAGAGGACCAGCGGCGTCCCCCTCACACCGCCGAGCATCACATGGACGCGTGTGGACCTCTTCAGGGTTCTGGTGTTCACGCTCTGTGAGTCAACATGATGTGTTTCAGAGGTGACATGTTAATATACACAGCGGAGAGGAGTCTGGGTAATAAACATGAACCCCAGCAGTTCGAGTGGTACGGGGTTAACGGTATCCATGTGAGGTGTTCGTGGCAATGTCCTCCTCCTGGATCTCCTCCAATTGGATGCCTGGGTTCAGCACTGTTAAAAGAACAGTCCCCGAGGTTCGGGGAACGGCTCTCTGGACCTCATGTCTCTGAACTGAAATGACGGTGGGTAGGGCGCGGGGAAGTCCAGAGACCGTCGGGTCTGCTATATATGACCTGGTTTGGAGAGATAGGCGATGAGGGCCACGACGACCCCCACGTAGACCCCCGTCCCGATGGTGATGGAGAGCGCAGCCAGGAACAGGGCGCGTCTGGAGGCGATGCTGGCCAGCGGGAAGTCTCCCTTGGTCACGGCTTTGCTGGTCTGAAAGGAAACAGAGACAGAGGAGGAGAACTGGTGATGTCTGGCAGAGATGGTTGCTTCTGATTGGATGATGAGCTCAAACGGGGCTGAGATGGTAATGAGGAGCCGTGGTTCAGTTATAGGACACACTCTTCGGTCTTAAAGCTTTGTTTTTTTGGGAACAACAAACCATCAGGAGGTTTACAGAGAGCAGGGAACACCATTTGAACCAGGGGAACTTTTTCATAGTTCTAGGAACCACGATTCAGGAAACCAGGAGGGCTATTGTTTAAAGACCTGTAGGTGTGTTTAGGGGTCTCAGCACTTTTGTCCTCATTATAAAGGGAATACTCGTGCGGCGCTACGGAGAATACGGGAAAGTTTAAAGACCGTTGTTTTTGAATGACTGATGCTGTTTGGAGTTTCTATATTTATATCTCAAATAATGTATACAGTGTGAGTTGGGACTACGGCGTCCACGCGCTCGCTTTCTAACGGGAATTTATCAGTAGGTTTTCCAAAAACACTATAAGGAATGACTGAGCCAAGTTTTAGCTTTGTAGCTACTCTCTCAGACCCCAATCCATCCGAGGTATTGCGTTCGATGGCGTTGGAGAGCGAGAACCTGTTACTTTGTCCAAAAACGTGGTAGGTAACCATGGTGCCAAGTTTCAGCCTTGTATGTACCCCTGGAATACCCCGATGTGGCACTGGTGGGGTCTTTCGTTCGATCAGGAAATCAAACAAACCATCGAACAAAGGAAGTGGTTTGTTTTTAGGATGTTGGCCTAACAATCCGAGGGTTGTGGGTTCCAATCCTAGGTCCACTCATGTTCCCAACGTGGGTCCTTGAGCAAGACCCTTAACCCTCCCTGCTCCAGGGTTCTGTACGTTCTGTACGCATACATACATAAGTTGCCAAATGTAAATGTAGATGCGGCATAAATCAGCAGTAAGGAACATTGGGGATTTGGAGACCCCTCTGGTGGAATAGTGTAACTACATTCTGGTTGTTCTCACCGGTCGACTCGTTTCATCCAGTTTTCTTCTCTCACACTTTTTTAAAAGAGACTATAATGATACCTGTAACGACCCCAATTACAGCTAACGAGACAGACACAGTAAATGGCTGCACTCTCCTGTTAATTATTCCACTGACATTTTCAAATTTGCTCTCAAATTCGGGAGGTAATTACACTAAATGCGTGTTCTGCTGAATGAACCCTTCCACCTTTATTTCTTTTTCTTCACAGATGAATTATCTTTAATTGCATCTTCTAAATCTTAAACTCTACACTTTACTTCCTGTGTTCCGCACCCTGTAGAGCGTGCATTTTTGCCCACCAGGAGAGGTCGCCGTTGCATTCTCCACCCCTCTCCCATGAGTCTTTGTGCTGAGACCTGAGATCTTCTGTGGTCTTACGCTGCACTTCTGAATGGGTCTCGGTTCAGGAGTCACATGTTCTCATGGTCATGAAGTCGCGACCCAAACAAATATTTTTGAAAAATAGTTTTCTGAAACCCGTCTAAACCTTCATATGGACGCAACGTGAATTTACAAGCGATTACTTTAAGAAACGTTTCCTCAATCAACCAAATGAACATTTTTAAATTCTCGTGGTTGTATTTGCGTTTCGTCATTCCGCCTCTGAACATCATCACAAATTTGGTTACCATAGCAACGAGAATGCTACCCACATCACATGGATGCCTCTCTCTCTTTTTTTCATGATGAGTAAAAAATGAGATGAGCATTAATTATTAATAATAATTTTTTTTTTAATGTACAGTGGAACCTGCTTTTGTTGTAAATCCGTATGTAATAGTATGTAAAACATTTAACAGAACCTTTCTTTCCATCTGTTTCTGATCCAAATGAATTAATTTGCCAAAGTGGAACTTATCGTGGGCGGCGACTTTCCATACACGCGGGATTCCAGCGATCCTAACGGCACGCCGGTATTTTTGAGTGATTTCCTTCTTCGATGCGATCGGGTTTCTGCTCGGTTTCTTTTTTTTTTAAGGAAAACGTAACGGGGACAATGAGACATGTCATGTGATCACGCCAACTAAACCCAAACTGGCGAAAAAGGATGGAATTTCATTCATTCATTGATCATATTTTTATAATCGATGAACGCTGAATCCGGTGAAATCCCAAGTCAACGAGAACAAGGGTTCCACTGTTTTCATTTGTTACAAGCTGTGCACGACCCGCCCACAACGTTAGAACCGTGGTCTAATGTGAGCGTTTGGGTTTTTGGTTCCGGAACCACGGGAAGATGGATCAGAACCCTGGTACCAGATTCCCTCCAGAGTATTTTGTACCTACTTTAGGGAAACGGGGTTAACATTGGGAGCTAATCATCCATGAACACCGGTCGTCCCTGAGAGAGAGAGAGAGAGAGAGAGAGAGAGAGAGAGAGCGTTCCGTTCTGAGGTGGCGGATTCCTTTGTTCCGGTGCTCATAGGCGTCACCGTGGAAATTGCTTTGTGAAGTTTGCACACTGGGAGCACAGAGGCTTCTCATGTGCGCACACGCTGTTTGTCACACTTCAATTACTTCCACTGTGTTCCGTCACAGCGCTCTGATCGCCGTATGAGGAGGATCATGTGGAACCGCGTCCCATAACTCACTGCAATCCCACTGTACAAACCCTCCCTTTGATCTTTTGCCCCCCCCCCCCACACTTTGATCTTCTTCATTTAATCATATTAATCATCTCCATGTTTCAATCTTCTGCCCCAGGAGATCTGTCTTCCATCGTCATCACATTTAAGAGACGCTGTATTGAAGACATTGTACGCACGGTCAGTGTGTGTTATTCAGGCAGTGTCTGTAAACAGCCAGTAGAGTTCGCTGTTGAGAATTCTTCAAACTGCACACAAGTGCATCGCCACCTGGCTTTACCACTGACCTGCTCTCCTCCTCCTCCTCCTCCTCACCTCCGTGAGATGCACTTCTGTACCATAATCTGTATCAACTCGGGCAGAGGTCACTAATCAGTGGACCGTGGTCCGGACCCGGACGTTGTTCGCTGCAGACCCAAACCGATTAAATTACAAAAGTATTGATTTATTTTTTTGTTTATTTTAAGCGGCGGAGCTTTTTCTTGTCTTTACGGTACGGGCCGATCGCATGCGCGGTAAAATCGCCGATGGCTCCTCAGCCAATCAGATCAGTGCATATTCAGTAGCGCAAGGCGTACACAGACGAGCTACCAAGCCAGAAGCAGCAAGTCCTAAAAATAGTAGCAACGCAAATTTAACTAAATCTAAGATTTTTTTTCGAACATCACAGGCGGAAAAAACGACACGATGTTTATTGAATTAGATATTTTTAATTCTTTATTTTACTCCTCTACTAGGATTGCGGGGGGTTCCTCATGCCTATCCAGAGATAACGATTCAGGCACTGGGCAGGTACGCCCAGCACAGGGTGCCAAGCCCTGTTCAATTCACCTTGTATCCATGTTTTTGGACTGTGGGAGGAAACCCATGCAGACATGGGGAGGACATGGTAACTCATGGATCCCCAGCGCAGCGTCAGCTGTAGGTGGCAGTAAGGGAATATTTAAAAGGTCCCTTGCCATCATAACCGTCTTCTGCTGTGATTTCAGCTCCGTTGGTCGATTTACCCAAATAAATAGAAATGGGATTTTGATTGTGGTTTGTTCTCTATTCAGTACTGATTTTATTAAAAGTGATTTAAAATCGAATTCCGTTTGTGGAAAAAAAAACATCTGGAATATCAACAGAATTCCAATTAAGCACTCCCGCTCCGAGGGATGAATTGGAATATCAATTGCAAACCAGTGTTCGAGTCCCAGCTGCATATACACCCCGAAATGTTCTCCTTATCCTCCTCTGAAGCCGCACACTTAATTATTATTCAGATTGATAACAGAATTGAGTCGGCGCCTCTTCGCACGCTTTTGTCGTACGAACGAATTTCCCGCGCGTCCCGCCTGGTTCGGGAGGGGGGGGGGGTAATGATGAATGACCCCTCATGTAGGGGTTTGGTTTAAGAAAACAAAGCACATCCATTTAGCCCTAAATGACTTTGGGTATTAGTTTAATTCCCCGAACGGCGTGTGGGATGAAATGTGCGCTGAAGGCTGCGGCTCAGACGATCGTTCAATTGAACTCCTCTCACAACATCGTTAACCACCCAGTGATCATTTAATCGTCTTAGTTCATGAATAATTTGGCGACACGACTCCTCGTTCCCCAAGGACGCGGCGTTCAAGGTTGAATGAATAGACCTGCAGGGGGGGCCGTGGAGCGTTATGTGGAATTAGTGACAGTAAAGCAAATAAATGTATAGACGCAGAGTCTATAGAGGCTTTAATTCTCTGCGTTCTGCTTCAGAGTGTTCCTACATTATGTATATAATAGCACCCTCATGGTATATACACTCCATGGACAAAAGTACTGGGACATGCCATGTAATTATTATATTGTGCTTTTCACCTCCAACTGAACCCCTTACAGTCTCTGGAATTTTTTTCTAATATAACCTCAAACAGAGGAACCAAACCAAAAGGTCCTGAACTGAATTTCACTGTACAGGGTGGGCCATAAGTATGGATACACCCTGATCAACTGGAAGTTGTTGCTGATATCACTTTACTGTTTGTGGGGCTTTAAAACATTTAAGGCCGGGTGATGCCCATGGCGGCCATCTGCAAAGCTGCCATTTTGGATTCAGCTTTATTTTTTACAATGGGAAGGGGGTCATGTGACCCATCAAACACATAGAGAATTGCACAAGAAAACCAATGATGTGGTCATTTTTAAAGTAGCTTTATTCATTATCGAGTTACACATTGTGCTGCACATTGTGTTGAATTGTCAACGCGATTTTCAAAGGACTGAGACAATTCAACACATCCTTAAGTGTGTTACTGTCATTGTTCCATGTCACAAACATGTCAATAACTCAATAAAGAATCAGAATAAAGAACTGCATTCAAAATGAGCTCACCATTGTTTCCAGTGAAATCCAAAATCAAGTTAAATCCAAAATGGCGGCTTCGCCATGGGCGTCGGCCTCAAATGTCTTCCCCCAATACGTACTGATACCCCCCAAACGGTAAGCACTTCCATTTCATCAGGGTGTATCCATACTTATGACCCACCCTGTACAACAATAAACATGGGATGTCCTTATACTTTCAGCCATGTGCTGTGTTTTGTTGACTGATTGTTTAGAGGACAAAGCTGTGTGCTGAAAAGCGAGGCCCTGGACCCCAGAGCAGCGCCACCGGTGGCCACGCCGTACGGTATTGATTTTCAGAGACTGAAGGAGTAAAAATCAATAGTGTTTTCTGGGATTACGGGGGTCACGCCGAGTGACAACCAGCGCCGGGCCTCCCACTTGGACCCCCACGCGGGACTTTACTGCGGTGCCACGTGCAGCGTTTGCTAAAAACAGGGCCTCTGGGTGCGAAAGGGCATCGGAGAGGGCATCACAGAGGGCGCTGATTTATTTATAGGGAGTTTATATAGAGCGCTGTGATTCCTGTGATTCGACTCATCCGGGTCACGCGTCACGTAGAGGGGCGTTATGACATCACAGTGTGAGAAAACGCCCTGATTAAGACCTAAATGAATCCTAATCAGAGATGCTGATGTGATTGATGTGTTGTTACGGAGGAGGAGCTGAAACGCAGCAGTACACGCAGAGCTTAAGCGGCCACACGGTGGATGGAGAAGGAGGACGGATGGGCGGAGCTGGAGATACGGTGAGAGTCTATTTACAGACGGTCTGCCTCATCTCCAGCGACTCCTCGCCATCAGCGAGATCAGATTCTCCTTAAACACGGCGTTATTATAATAATTACTCCTGCAGAAATACACAACCCTGACAAGATAACGCAGCCGCCGCTCGCCGTCGCCCAGCGGCCTGATAAGAAAAAGAAATGCCTTGATTTGTTCAATAAAGAAGAAAACAGGACGTGTGACCGGGAGGAGGACTGTGGGGGGGGGGGGACTGATGGAAGACACGATGCGCTTCAGTAAAGCGCTGGATTGGATACAGCACATGGGCCATAGTATCAGGACACACCATGTAATCTGAAACAAAAACATCCAGGTTTCCTGTTTACGGAGGAGCTGGTGGAGACGCCATACGTACCCCCTGAGAGAAGTAGAAGGCGGCGATGCCCAGAGGCCAGAAACAGCAGAGCATGGAGAAGATGGCGAGACCCAGATGATCGCGAGGAGGAATGACGATGAAGTTGTCCTCACTCTCGCTCTCGCTGGAGCAGTCTGTCTGCAGAGAAACACAGAACCCAGTCATGCTGCAGCTCTGCGCTGAGCGGTGGAGAACATACCAAAGAGGACTATCAGAGTATGTAGAGACACGGATAGTTTACAGAATGGAACTAGGTTTGAATCATAAATGCGTTTTTTTTCAAAAGCAAAATCGTTAAGAATCTGCTCTCCGCGAAGTAATCTACTCTGGTTTTTAAAGTAAACACTAATCGCTGAGTAACGGGTTTCTCTAACGATCAAAACTGCCCTCTAGTGGTGGAATTACAGAACGCAGTTTATAAAAAACAGCCGCAATAGGTTCAGTGCTCTTTGGGAATCTGCTCGCTGTTTAAATTATTAAAATAATGTAGTGTTTGTCACGCATTGATCCGAATGGGAAGTGTGTTATGGTCAATAATGTCACGGCGGGACAAACGGCTCAGCCAATCAGATTTAAGGATGAAACTACCTGTTCTATAACGAATAATAAAGGCCATTACAATCAAATCAACCCTGCGCCCAGTTCCTGGCATGTTCCTCTCTTGACTCTATTTATCTCCAGATCCTCGAACCTTCACGTTCCATCACTGGGATTATGGAGGGGGGGGGGCGCCGAAGAGTCAGGAACACTCGAGCAACGCGGCATTAATGTGTAACACGGACGAACAGATGATCAGAAGTCATTAGAATGTGAGCATCGCATGTTG
>JAOUQT010333463.1:0-13282 GCA_025769995.1 Xyliphius kryptos
AAGAAGTAAAGGTTTTTCAATATGCTGACGACACCACACTTATTTTAAAAGATCTTAATAGTGTGATTAATGCAATAAATGTTTTAGAGAAATATTGCAAAGGTACTGGGGCTTTTATAAATAAAGAAAAAACTGTTTATATGAAAATAGGCAACATAGAGGACCTACCTAAAAATATTCCTTTTAAAAAAGAAATCGAAAATATAAAGATTTTAGGAATCAGAATAGGACAGAATGAAAAGGAAACTAGCGACCTTATATGGAAAGAGATTTTAAATAAAATGGAGAAAAAACTGCAATACTGGAAACAAAGACATCTCTTTTTAACAGGAAAAGTACTAGTTCTTAATTCATTGTTTTTATCAAAAATGTGGTATGCAGCAGGTGTCGTCAGCATACCCATGTGGGTTTTAAAGCACATAAAAAGAACTGTTTTAAATTTTTTATGGACAGATAAACCAGCCAAAATAGCCTATGACACCCTGATAGGAAAAAAAGAAGAAGGGGGACTGGGACTCCTTGATATTTTTATAAGAAAGCAAAGTTTGCGACTCAAAGTGGTTAAAAATGTTTTGTATAAAGAAGAACAAGTATGGCAAGGAGTTTTTAAAAATTTTATGAATACATGTGGAAAAGGGGGGATGGGATTAAATGTTTTATGGATGGAAATGAAGGAATTTATGTATAATGTGCTCCCAGAGTTTTATAAAGAGGTGTTAAGGGCTTGGGTTCAATTTACTAAACATATAAAAGTGAAAATAAAAGGAAGAAAGCAGATTTTAGAGCAACCGTTGTTTCTTAATAAACAAATACAAGACAAGGAAGGAATGTTGTTTTTTAAGGGATGGGTAGAGGCAGGGATACAGCAGATTAAACATGTGTGTTATGAAGTGATCCCTGGTTTTCTACCCATGCAAGCTACTAGTGAAATGATTGGTGAAAATGAAATAAACATAAAAGAGCAATATAAAAAAAATAAAGCAAACAATACCAAAAGGCTGGATTAAAAAAAAAAATCAACAATGTAACATGTGAAAAGGAAAATGATGAAGTAAGTGTAGAATTAAACAATGAATATATATTTCTTTTAAAAGTTGCAAGGTTAATTTTTTAATTTTTTAATTCTTGTTAATAAAGCATGGGTAAAACCCAGATTCAGTATGTTTTGGGAAAGGATATACCCAAAATTAAATGTTGGCAAAATATGGAAGAGGTATAAAGGACCGAAAATGCTGGATTTAGAAAACTTTGATTTTCTCTTAAATAAATTGTATTTTAGATTAAATTTGACTTTTTAAATTTAATCTATCTGAAAATAGTCAGTGTAAGGTTTGTTTTAAAACTGATGAGGATGTTATGCACTTGGTTTTTTGAATGTAAAGAAATAAAATGTCTTATGAAAAAGGTTAAAAGTATAATTACAGAATACATGGAGGAATTGTGTGGCACGACATTCAATATACATGAGAAGAAATATTGTAAAATATACTGCTCAAAAAAATAAAGGGTACACTAAAAGAACACATCCTAAATCTAAATGAATAAAATATTTATTTAAAAGATATATTCAGTTGAAAATATTAATTTAGTAGACAGTGGAATGCATTGTTTGTTTGTTTGTTTGTGTTTTTAACGCCATAAATCACCTTTCGGCCTTACTCATGGCAGAAGGTGGATTATCTTGTTACGAGTTTATAATTGAGCCTTTATTCCGATTTCATTTAGGAATGTCAAGAGCTTTAATGAATTTTTTGGATTTAAAGCTGTTTGTAGGTCTTGGGATATGTTTTGTTTGTTTCTGCTGTCTTTGTATTTGTTACATTCCAGTATTATGTGCTTTATTGTGATGATCATATTACAAGTGTCGCAAGTTGGTGGAGGTTCTCCCTTTAGGAGATGCTGGTGAGTTAATTTCGCGTGACCTATTCGACATCTGGTCCATATTGTTTGGATCTTTTTGTTTTGGAGGTGTATGATTGGTCCGGTGTTAATGGTTGGGGTTATTTCATAAAGTTTGTTATTTTCCTGATCATCCTGTCAGGTAAGCAATTTATTATCCTAAACTAGATAATATAAAAGTATTAATAAGCTATTCTTCATACTGTATATTTCTTTGTTTGGTGACATTATGCAAGTGGACTCAGGCAGTTCTGACAATATTGCTAATGTACTTGTTAAAGAGAAATCAGAGTTAACTATAAAACCCTATTTGTTAATAGCTGAACTGAGTGGGAGTAAAGTTAAAATTTAACACATTTTCACTTCTAGCATGTATAAAAATATACCAGGTTATTAATCATTTAGGCGGGCAAAATGACTGAACCATCAAACAGGAATTGAACCAGTGGAGTACAAGATTATAATGCTTATCATATTTCACTAGTCAAGGTTAGACAGGTTAAACATCTTAAAAAAATAAAGTTATGCAAGAAAAAAGAACACACAATTACGAGACCTCATAAACTTGTCAATGATTGCAGTTTTAAAAGCTAAAACCTAAATAGAAAACAAAGATTATGTAAAACAAACAGCATTTACCAAATCTGTTGTTTCATGTACTGGACCGATTTTAAGGAGTGATCCAATAAGTATTTAATAATATAGTTTGAGTCCTGCTGTTAGCTTTTGTTGTTAAGTCACCCAAATTCACTAAAAGCTCAACCGGTTATGTGGCATCAATCCAGTTCTCTAATTTGCAAAAAAATTGATGTTATTCTACGCAGTATCCTTAAATAGATTAATTACATCAGAAGAAAAAGTAGGTTACTTAATGTCCATTCCTAAAGAAAGTGTTAAAACCTGAACACACAGTAACAGAGAACCAGTTGCTCATACAATCTATAGCTCTGATTTAAGGTTTCAAAGTCCAGCCATTGACATATCTAGCTTAGAAAGAGAGGTCTTTAGCAGAGCTCCATGTTTGGAGCAGGTCACAGCCCATCTAACCTTAAACATACTCCAAAACAGTTTACCGCATGAATAAAAAAACAAAACAAAGATCCACTAGCTTTTTTTTTTATTGCCCTTTTTTTCTGAGATGTAACCTTTTCTATAAAAGATCTTACCTTAAGAAACATTGCACTTCACGTGATCAGACAGTTGAATTATCATAAACTGCACTACTGCAAAATACAGCAGTTAAATAATATTATACATAAAGTACCAAACAGCTATACACAGTATTCATTCAGTACCCTGTGTCAAGAAATCGGGATCTACTGAAAACAGCAGCAGCTTCAAAAGCTAACTAAGGTTTTGACAAATGTTACTGCCAAATAACAACTAAAACAATTAAATAGAATAATTTAGATAAGTTATCACTAGGTACTTTAGGCTGACCTCGTTCTGTACAACAGTAAAGCAAATTTTAACATTAGCAGAAGTTCAAGACCTGTACCCTATTACAGCTTTACATAGTTTAAGGTATAAAACTTTTGCATGGACACAGTATAAACAAAACAGCTATACCGACGTGTTAGCATTCATCTAAATAAAAAATAGGCATCTTAGTCTTTGGATATTCTATAAATCCTACATCTCCAGCAAGAGTCTGTCAGGAATTGGTTCCTCTAAGTGTAACTGCAGTTTCATGCAATTCCATGTGTGGGTCTTATTTGGAGGGCTGCCCCAATAGGTGGACTATAAGCTCATATGTGAAAAGCACTATAGCCGTGTTGGGAATCTGTCTGATGAGCTGTGGAATGAGTCCTCTATAAAAAGCTGTGTATCCCTCTTCCATCGCTACCAGACGGCCTGTTTGAAAAAAGTACTTGTACTTGCTGCCCTCTTCTCGAAGTCTGGTCCGAATGACCTCTGCAGGAAATATTAAAAGGTCTGTTAGTTTTTTCTGGAGGAAGTTGGTTAGGCTTTCTAAAAAAACTATATGGAACATGCTAAGGAGACATTAGACATACCATGTGGATATGCAATGCAGGAAGCACAGCCTTTGGCAAAGGCTGCTGCCACCATGAGACTCAGGAAGTCAGAGGCTCCCTTTTCACCATCACTGTTGGCTGATGTAAGCCTTCTCTCTGCTATGTGCTTCTTCAGCGTTTCGTAGATGAGAAAGCAGATCATGGTCTCCGAGATTCCAGCATATGATGCAGTAAGGCCACGGTAAAATCCTCGTATACCTTCATTTGAGTATACATATCGTGCACACTGTAACGCATTCATCTTCTTCTCACCACGTGCCCTGATTGAAAATTATTTTTGATTAATTCTTTTAGAGTAGGCATTAAACTATTTTTCTATGAACAGTTAATATTATGAATGGCCATGCACCCATGCTGGTTTTGTTAAATTGTTACCTACACAATGCGACAGGCAAGGAACTTTGTTTCATAAGCATGTTCACAACATGGCAACCATCAACAGTTTAAGATGTCTGGTCTGTGCTGGCTTAGGCTGGGATAAATATAAACCCAGTCCTCTTAAACTATCATGGATAGCACATTGAGATAGATATTCATATTACATTCATCCAGGCCATATGTGCATTACTATGACTGTCATTACAGTAGGATACAGTTTTCTAAACTTTAAAGAGTATGTGTGGATACATACTTTTTTTCAAGCTGCATTCTTGTTTTGACCATCCAGACCGGGTTCATTATAGAGTTTGTTACAAAAGCTGAAAAAGAAACAAAATAAATAAAAAATCTGAATTTAAATGTAGTTATTTAGCAGATGCTTTTATCCAAAGCAACTAACAAGTAGCCCAACTTGAAGGTTGGGGTTAGAACACAGGGACAGCACCTCTGGATTAATGAGTGTTAAGGGTCTTGCTCAAGGACTTACATTGGTTACACCAGTGGACCTGGGATTTGAACCCACAATCCTCAGATTAGTAGCCCAACACACTAACCACTGAGCTACAGAACCGCAAAAGGTGGGAAAGTTTGTAAATAGTGAAACCTCTGATTTCGTGGACTTCGGATATCATCAGATTTGATGTTTGTCATGTTTTTATGCATTTTGTGGTCTCTAGAATGAATTAACTGGATTTAGGTTTAATTAAACAGACAAACCAATTGAAAAAATGTTTGGTTTGTATTCTATAAAAGTGGGTCATGACTTAATGAGCATAAGAAAATATGGGCTGGCCAAGTGATCCAGCACTTTTTACTTACTAGAATCTTGCCATAATGATTTCCTAAGAGCAATAGCACTCAAATTAAACTTCAACTATTAAAGTACATCTGGGACAACACGTACATTTAGACCAGGTAGAGCCATTACCATGTTGGAACACACACCACTAAGTTAATTTTGTGTTGTAGCTTTTAACAAAATGATTGTCAGTCAAAAAGTGCCATTTTGAAGGCCTTTGTTTAAAGAGCCCAATTTCTCACCTGCAATCCCTGCTGAGGACATGTGCACTACTCCACTATTAGGAACAAAGATGCCATTAAATGTTTCTTTCGACTTTGAGTAGGAAGCAAAATATATAGCCCTGTAAACATAACAAAACAGGAAAACTTTAGATAAAAAAGCTAAACATGCAGCAGGAACATTAGAAAACTTTTCAAATCTATGAAAACAATTATACACCACATTTAATATAAAAACAAGTTTGAAAAAAAGTTATACATGCTTGTCTTAAACAATAGGTTACTAAATTATATTAAAAAACATTTTAAAATCTGATATGAATGATCAACTTGTAAAAGCTAAATCATATTTTAGTTAAGTAGGGATAGGTACTGCATTGATAGTGCATTGCAATGCAGTGCAACTGCATTGAAGAGTTACATAATGCACAATATGTTTTGTAATATACAAGTTCTAACAAGATGTTAGGACGACAACAACAAAGGCTCTGTAAATGAATGTTAAAGGGCACAGTAAATATTTGTTTTAAGAAATAAGATTTCTTCTGGATTCTAATTAGGATTACAAGGAATTTTTAAGATTGTGACAAGTAAATTCTAACAAATGCACACTGACATTAATGTTGGTGTTTAAAGTTCCTCTGAGCATAACAACATCACCTACTAGAACTAATCTGTGATTGGATTTGGTGGGACAATTAACCACAGAGTCGATAAGCAAATAGATTTAAATATATAGAATCTGGAAAGATTCTTCAAAATATCCCATGTTTTGCCACATAAGTTACACAACTGCACAAAGTGCTTGGAAAAGACAAGCAAACAATTTTAATATTTCATGCGTCAAATGATTTCACTTTGCATGTTCTTGTCACCAGGGTTTTATTTTTGATGGCCCAGAATACCACATAAAATTCTCCCATTAGACTTTGGCAAATAGGATGCCACATTCCCATTGCAGTAAATCAGGTGCATTATAAGGTGTATTGCAATCATTCTGTGCTGATAAATTATGTGTTTATTTGCGAACTAACATTTCGCTTTAGATTTTCAGTATAGCTTCGTAATGGTTCCAGTCTCAGTAGAAAATAAAAATACTTATCAAAAAATTTCATTCAACATTTATATTGCATTAATATATAGCATGCAACTTTTGTAATTTTATAAACATCTTCACATTCACATACTGGGTCTTCAAAGTGTCAAGAATGAATCCAGTTTAAGTTTCATTTTAGTAGAGTTAGACTGAAAAGTTTATGAACTTGATCCAGTTCAGTAAAGTTTAAATCTATATATTTATTTACTGGTTCACCAGCCAGTGCAATAACTATCATTTCCTATCTAATTTGAAGTTTTAAACATTGGAATCGCTCCAAAACATTTAGTTCTACACTTTGCACTATTTTATTTATATGTTATCTAACATTTAAAAGTCTAAAGCTAATTCCAAAATTAATTTGAACTGGTTAAATTTAGAACCACAACAAGGCTTTGAAAAAAAAAAAAAAAAAAAAAACCCCACAGATTACCTTGAAGGAGCAACACCAATCAGATTTGGACCCAGTCCTCGAAAGAGTGATCTTGGTCCTTCTTTTTCCAAAATTGACCTGTCAGCAAAAATATGATAATGATTAAAAGAAAAAAAAAGGTTTTACAATCACATATATTTCATTTATGGTGATGTTAATCTCACACAAATACGGTCATGATAAATATTTCCTGGTACATCCCATTAATAATTTTAGTGCAATTTCATTTGGATTTTGCCACCATTTTCACAACACTGACCAGTTATAACATTGTGACCACTGAGGGGTACACTGAATAACAAAATAACACCGATTATCTCTTCATCATAGCACCAAGTAGCAGGTGGGATTTATTAAGCTGCAAGTGAATAGTTTATTCTCAGATCTAAGGTGTTAAAAGCTTAGATCAAATTAAAAAAAATAAATAAATAAAATAAAATAAAGTACTTCAGACCTAGTAAAAAATACATCAAATTCTGAAGTTTTTTTTTTTTTAACGCCATGTTGTACTATTTTATAGCATTCACAACAGAAAATGGCGATTAATTTTTTTATATTTCCATTTTCAGGTTAATAAATCCTAAAGGAATTTTAAAAGTTTCTGGTTTGGCTTGATTTAGGATTTCTTTTATTGTATTGGTAGATGTACTTTCTCTTTGGAGTTTAGGGCATTCCGTCGACGTATGTGGCAGTCTGTATATAACATGAGTTCAAATTCTGAAGTAAACCTGATTAATGAAAAACCTGATGTAAAAATTATGTAAGCTGTTGTGTTGACTTTTGACCTCCACTGACATAAAAACAAATTAGTAAAAAATATATTTTAAAAAAGAATGCAAACATCCCACTGGCAGGTTAATGAATGGAGGACTAAGATTAAAGTTTTAAAAAAATGCAAGGCTTTTCATTAATCAGGTTTAAGAAATACAAGTGAAATACTGTGTACCAGGAATTCATTTCTTTGAATCAACCATAAATGTTATTTAACTTCTGCTCCAGCCTCATAAAAAGGACAAACTCATGCAGGGTTCAAACAGGAACAGCCTGTGATGGCAAGAAGTAATATGAGCCAGCCAGAGGAACCACGTGACGGCAGTTCTCAAAAGCATTTGTTTGGCCTACTCAGTTGATTTGGCTGGCCTCCCAGTAAAGGCCATAGAGATTCAGCAGACACATCAACTATCTTTTATGCAAGAGTACAAAAATCTGGCAGCAGCTTAAGCAAGTCAAACCAGAACAGCCCTTTTGCGTTACATAACAGTTCCTTTGGTGACATAGTTGATGCCACTAAAGGCAATTCAGTGCATATATTAGTGTTCGTGAAACATGCAAAGAGTAGCGTTTCATGCTAATTACTTGGTGATTGTAAGTTCAAAAGTTTGTTTTTTTGCCATGAATTTCCTTTTGGCCTTACTCATGGCAGAAGGGTTGCAGTTTATAGAATCTTATTACAAAGCAATAACTGAGCTTCAATTCCAATAGCATCAAGGAAAGCCAATATTTTTGAAATTGTTTTTTTTTTTTTTTGGTATAAGTCTTTTGGGTATTTTTTTAATTTGTTTCTGATAGCCTTGTATTTCTTGCATTCTAAGATTATGCGTTTTATTGTGATGGCTGTATTGCAAGTATCACGTTGGTGGTGGCTCTCCTTTTAGGAGGTGCTGGGAAGTCTGTTTAGAATTACCTATTTGACATGTAGTTCATATTGTTTAATCTTTTTTGTGTCAGAAATTTGAGGTTGGCCTGGTGTTTATGGAGGAGTTAATTTCTTAAAGTTTGTTATTTTACTGGCATCCCCGTAGTAGAGTTCAAATCACACTGGTCTGCTACTCAGTAAACAAAAGCAATTCCCCTTGTAGACAAATGTTCCCAATATCTGAAATGTGCTTTAATACACTTAAATCTACATGTACATTGCCAGGAGACTTGTGACATTAAAAAGCCTAAGCTCACCTTAGGACCTGCAAGAGGCTCGGAGTAACCGATCCGGGTCTAATAACGCCAGCTCCATTAACAGCGCCCAGCTGGACCTGAAACACCGGTCGAAGGGTGAGACCTGACGATTGGAGTCTTGTCTTCAACACCTCCAGGGGGCAGGTAACAATGGCACCAACTGTACCACCACATCTACAATCAATAATTGGGTAATTAGTAAACCACTAGAAAAAAGGTCCAAAATGTCTAACATGAAATCTTAATAAATTAATACAATAAAGGTTGTGTGATTATTTTTTACTTGGTATTTATAACGCCACTTTGCACATTTTGAGTGTTAGGTTTGGTATACTTAATTTCCAGTTACTTTTTCTCTTCCTTTGTGTCTTATGTTTTATATTTTTGCCTTGATTTTTTATTCTAGCCAGGAAGTTTAGAATTGTTCTTGTCTCATCTTGGTTAAGGGTATCGATAATGGTTCAAGGTATTTGCAGCTGCTGTCTCCTTGGTGTATTTGGGGCATTCAATAAGAATGTGTTTTATTGTCAGCTGTGTTTGACATCTTTTTTGACATGTTGGTGTTGTCTCTGCTTTTATCAGGTGCTGGTGAGTGAGTGTGTGGCCTATTCTGCATCCTGTGAGTATTACATGGTCCATTTGTTTTCCATGGTGTGTTCTTGGTTTGCTGCTTATAGTCAGATGCATCCTGTGTAGTTGGTTGTCTGCATGTACCACATAGATTGCCACCTTTCCTTGTTGTATTTATATATTGTTGGTTTTTTATCTGTAACAGGGATTTTTGTGCTTGTTGTGTCTGGTGTTATTTTCCTGGCTGGTTTAGCCGCCTTTTCATTTCCACTTATTCCACTGTATTCCAGTAAGCTTTGTGATTAAGTTTTTAGACTACAACTACAATTTTTTTGATTCAAAAATTGGCACAGTACTAAATGTTCATGTTTGGAGAGTCATAAGGTTCAGGGCAAACAAACGTAACACTTGCCAAAGGATAAAAAGAATGACGTATGTGACATTCATAGTATCGATTATACCTCCACAAAGCAAACTGCCCATAGTTTAATACTATTAAGGTATCCTAAATATATTGACAATATGCAACTTAGGTAATTAAAACTAAAGTAAGAATAAATTGGTAAAACAATTAGAATGTAACACTTAAAGCAAAAACATACAAATATATATGCCAAATATTTAAGGTAAAGCCTCAATAGTTTGCTTGTCTCTCCTGTGCACTACAGATAGTGGGTCATGGGTTACACAATTGACGTACTTTTGACTGGATTAAAGGCCATCATTTGTGATTATTTGTTTGTAGACACAGATAAATCTGAGGACAATTTACATGAAATGCTTAAATATGACCTTTTATACTACATAGCTCATAATAAACATTCTCAAAACTTTAATTACGTTGGGTTTGTTTAATATTTTCAACATTTTCAATATTTCACTTGTTTATAAGGGCAATGTGAATTTTTCCAATTTGTTATCTGTATTTTTGTACAAGTTTATTTGCCTTTTTTGTCATTTTTTAAATATTTTTATTTACTTAATTATAATTTTTAGTTATTATAAATGTATTGTTTGTAATACCACAGAGTAAGGCACCTAAATTTCATTAGACCAGGTATAATGAAAATAAGTTGTATTCACAGGTGCCCACATAGACCAAATTAATTATCTAAACTCTAATTCATTTGAATTTCCAGTTCTTTAGATGGAAATATTTTGTAACTTTACTCATTCACTATTAGCTACAGATCATGTAACTTCAATGAATTCCATTTATAATGCTGGATAAGTATTCACTTCTACCAATCAAATATTATAAACTTGTACCATGAATGGGGTTGCAAAGTGGCTTAGTTGTTATCACATTTGCCTCTCAGAACTGGGGATCCCCATTTCAAATCTCAATCTGGGTGGAATTCCAATGTTCACCTTATGTCTGTGTGGGTTTCCATCAAGTTCTCCGTTTTACTTCCACATTCCAAAAACATGGATTTAAGGTAAATTGCCCTGCATAGTGTGTGCATGGCTGTGTGAGTGAGTGTGCCCAGCGATGAAGTGGCACCCTGTCCTGAGTGTATCTGCCATGTACCATGTATTAGCTGTACATTGATGTACAAAGATTTGAGCTAAGCAAACGAGTTACTTCATTCATCGTCTTCAATTGTTTTAATAGATTGTTTTTTTTTTTGTTTTTTTGTCTTGTTTTCCATTGTTCTTTGGCATTTCTCCTTTCTTCCAAGTAGCTTCTGCCACTTTCCAGTCCATTATTGCAAATAAGAACATTACTTACAATAACGAATGTCTGAATCCCTGGTAAAAAAAAATAAATAATAAATATAAAATCTGATATCTGTCCACAGCATGTTTGCCATTAGTTGTTTTGGACATGGAATGTCAAACTTCCTATGGATAAAAGTGCAAGATACTGAATAATAAATTACAAAAGAAAAAAAAAATCTTGTTAAAGCAGGTTCTCCAAGTACTGGTCCTGGGACCACTGTTGTTCCTGCTTTAACATTCTTACTAATGGTGAGAGAGTTGGCTGTTAATTTTAATTAGTTTTTTTTTGGGCACTAGGACATTTAAAAGTGTAGGGTTGTGAGGCTGCAAGACCATGACTAAAAATACACTTCACTGACACATGGGCAAAGTGACTTGTTTAAGTGTATACTTAAAAGTGAATAAAATAATACCTACTGATATAGAAAAACACATTTGTGTTCTATCTTTAAAATGTATGTAATTAAACAGGCCAGTGTCAAAAAGTTATAGGAAACCTTAGTTAGAATTGTGGTTAAAATAATATTAACAGCTCAGCTAAAGTTTCTAAACAGCACCATTATACAACATCTGAAGGATTTTTCCCATGCTATAATTAATAGTAACTGAACAGAAGTACACTGCTCAAAAAAAATAAAGGGAACACTAAAATAACACATCCTAGATCAATGAATAAAATATTTAAGTTTAAAATATTTATTTAGTAGATAGTGGAATGCTTTGAGAACAAAAAAAAAAAAAAAGTGATCTGAATCATGGAATTCTGGATTTGGAATCACACTCAAAATCAAAGTACAAAAAAACAAATGACTGACTAATCCAACTTTCGTGGAAATTCCTCAAGACAAGTTCAAATGAGGCTCAGTACAGTCTGTGGCATCCACATGCCTTTAGGCCCTCCCTTCAACGCCTGGGCATGCTCCTGATGAGGCGCCGGATGTTCTCTCCTACAGCCCGGCTCCTTCCATGTAATGGAATAAACTGCACTACCTGAGCAACTTCTGTGGGTTGTAGACACTGCCTCATGCTACCTCTATGGTGAGAGAACTGACAAACTGAAAAAGTGACAAAAATTTCAGCCAGAAAGGATAAGAACAGAGAAATGGTCTGTAGTCACCACCTGCAAAACCACTCCTTTATAGGGGTTGTCTTGTTAAGTGCCGCTCATTTCTACCGGTTTTCTGTTCCATTCGCGCAGCAGCAAGTGAAATTGATTCACAACCAGTGTTGCTTCCTAACTTCACAGGTTGATTTCACAGAAGTGTGGTTGACTTGGAGTTACACTGTGTTGTTTAAGTGTTAACTTAATTTTTTTGAGCAGTCTATAACAACTGAATATGAGGACATTAATCGACCAGTGGCACAGTACCATAAACAATTTTTTAAGTAGAGTTACATTATAATTTTACTTTAAAATGAAAGAGTCTATTAGAGTCAGACCATACTATTAGAGTCAGACCATAATCATGTAACTTAAGGTCAGTTTGTTTGCTGTCCTTATTTTTATTTTCTGAACAAATGTCTAATGGTTAAAAACTCGACAATTAATAGTGATTTCTTGTCAATTTAATGTTGGCAGATATATTATTTAAATGCATCCATAGCCAAAGACATCACAATTTACAGATGTGTAATAGTCACATCACAAGACACGAAAGGCTAATATTAGAACAGCATATCAAGTGACAGACAACATTAAAAGAAATATTTTATTTCTAATCATATACATTGATTTGGAGGACAAGCACCACCCACTTAATGTCAAATGTCATTTACCTTAGCACAAAGTACTTAACTATATAATTTATTGTAATATATTAAACACTAAGGAATTCACTTGTGGTGTTCTGTGGAACTGTTGGGACACATTTTATATAATGACATTAATCCAGCTGCTATCTTAGATTCTGTTGATGGAGGACCAAAAAAACAGAAACATTGTAGATCAAGTTGTAAAGATGGTTTTAAATGGTTATGAAAGTGACCTGTTGTTTAAATTTATTTTACCAAAATTGGATTTTTTGTTTTATAATAGAGCATTGAGATTTTGAAAAGCAATGCAAGTGTTCATCTAGTTTTGTGGTTGTATTAAAACCAAATAACATTAAAAGTTGGTTGTTGTTCAAAAAATATTATTTTAATCACTTTATGCCAAAGCATTCCCCTATCATAAAC
>JAOUQT010333493.1:0-13281 GCA_025769995.1 Xyliphius kryptos
TGGGTACATTTTGGGGGAATAATGTTTTGACTGGTTATGTTCACCATAATAGGGTTTACCGAACATAGTTATGGGCTGAGTGCCGGTAGCGCATTTACAATTGATAAAAGTAATAGCATACACATTGTATGGTGGGTGAATAATGATGATCATTTGTGAAGGTTCTTCTAATCGCCCTGCGCTATTATACATATGTATACATGCACTGTTCTAAAGATTAAGTCAGCCGCGGCCAACTTGGTAAAGGTGAAGAAGCCGGCAGAGCCTTGTGATGCTTAGTGGAGGCGCGGCTGTCAAAATACCGCGATATGATGACGTTAACGGCAGCTATCTTTGGTACAGGAATCGGGAGCCGGCTACTTGAAGATAGGAGCTTCCCAGCGGCTAAAGCCTTAGGAAATATGTATTTTCCAATGGCTTTAGTCGACCCCGCGTTTTGGTCATTCGACCCCAGCCGGGGTCGCGACCCACAGGTTGAGAACCGCTGAGTTAGACTGTACACGCAACACTGCTCTTAGTAACCCCCAAATTAACAAATAACAATCGTGCCATAACTATTTAATCTTCACATGTGCAGTACTTTGTTGCTGTGCAATCTGTTGACTTTAATAATGGTGGATAACTTGATAACAACTTAAAAAAGTTAAAAAGCATTTGTTTTTGAATGAGTGATTGCATTGGAGTTTATATATTTTAACTGAATGTTATTATTATAGAGTGAAGTTTGTGGCAATTAAAACCTGAAATGAATATGTGAAATGAATATAGTGTTGAGTTGTGACAACAGTGTCCACACGGTTGCTTTCTTACAGGATTTTATCAGTAGTTTTTCACAGGACATGTTAAGGAATGACGGAGCCGAGTTTCATTTCTTTTATTTTGACTTCATGCACCTGATTAAGATTTAAAGGATCATCCACTTCAATCTTTAAAATCTAAGCTGAATATGAAACATAGCAGACCAACTCTCAGTGTGTAGATTGTAGATTTGCCAAACGATAGACATCTGTGTTACTAAAAACAGCCCTTAATCAGGCGCATCGAGTGACCCAGACCTGTTTACCGCTGCCTCAGAGAAAGTCTGCACATCTGTCAGCCTAAATGATGTTAAAGGAATCGGTGCTGCTCAGTGCCCACAATGTGCCTGTTATCAACAACACTATTTATTTCATTGATGTTCACATGGGATATAGATGGACTTCGTAGTTCCACGATTACAGACTGTAGTCCAGTTAGTTCTGTTAGTCCCCTTTACTATGTACCCCAATGATCATAACCCCTACTCAGCAGAAATTATTGAGCAATGATGACGTGATTAGAGGATGACTAACTCAAACTAGACTTGTACAAAATGTATAAAGAAAATACATTAAAATATTGTATATTAATAAAATGATAACTGCATGAGAGATCCAGAAAAGCACATTCAATTAAATTAAATTAAATTAGATGCATTCATTTGAATTTCGCAGAAATAAGTATTTGATTCCCTATAAACCATTAAGAGTTCTGGCTCCTACAGACCAGTTAGACGCTTATAATTAACTCAAAAACTGCATTAGAGACAGCTGTCCTAAACTGTCGCCTATACAATAGACAACTATCCATTGACTCAGTTATTCAGACTCTAATCTCTCCATAATGTCAGGGACAAGATCATAGACCTGCAAAAGACTGGAATGGGGTACAAAACCATAAGTAAGACAACTGTTGGTGCAATAGTACGAAAATAAAAGAAATACAAAATGACTGTCAATCGACCTCGATCTGAGGCTCCATGCAAAATCTCACCTTGTGGGGTATCCTTAATTATGGGGAAGGTGAGAGATCTTAAGGCAGCTGGGACCACAAGGAAAAACAAATAAAACCATTGGTAACGCATAACGCTGTAATGGATTAAAACCAAGGTCCCCCTGGCCACGAAGGCACATGTACAAGCCCATCTGAAGTTTGCCAATGAAAACCTGGATGATTCGGAGAGTGATTCCAAGAAGGTGCTGTGGTCAGATGAGACAAAAATTGAGCTCTATGCCATTATCTCAACTCGCCGTGTTGAGAAATTCTGACTATGACCTAAAGAACACCACCTCCACTGTCATGCAGGAAGGTGGAACCATTATGTTTTGGGGGTGTTTCTTTGCAGGACCACTTTACCGTATCAATTGGAGCATGGATGGAACCATGTGCCATAAAATCCTGAGTGGCGACCTCCTGCCCTCCACCAGGACATTAAAAACTGGTTGTGGTTGGGTCTTCCACCATGCAAATGACCTTAAAAAGTCCAGGCAACAAAGGAGTGGCTCAAAAAGAAGCACATAAAGGTCATGGAGTGGCCTAGCTGGTCTTCAGACCTGTTGCCAAGCAACAGCCTTAAGATCTTAATGATTCAAAGATGATCTGCAAAGAGGAAGTGGACCGAAATTTGTGCTTAACATGCTCAAACCTCATCATCAACTAAAAAAAACGTCTGACTGCTGTGCTCGCCAACAAAGGTTTTGCCACCAAGTATTAAGTCGTTTGCCAGAAGGATTAAATACATTTTTCTCTCTGCAAATACTCACTGTTAAAGTAAACCTTCCCTTAAAATTATAGACTGTTCATGTCTTTGTCAGTGGGCAAACTTACAAAATCAAAAATCAAGGACATATATGTATATGTTTGACTTTGTAATCAGCAGAGGGAGGTAACGAGCAAAAAAATGAATGGGACGATTTATCTGATTAACAGCAGAGGGAGTCCAGACAGCTTGAACGAAATGAGCCATGTTCTTTCATTCATTCCGAGGCTTTAAACCTGGAATTGTACATCATTTATTTGTGTTGCAGAAGGTGGAAATGTGCTGTGTACTCCAAAAGAATATTCTGTGATGCTGACGGTTTGGTTTAAAGCATATTTTAGGCTTAGAACGTCAAATGTATGGATAAAATAATCAGACTACAGATATTAATTAATAAATCAAGGCGTTTCATTCGATCCCATTGGGGCGGATAAATAAAATTTAACCCACAGCCATGCATTTTGGGCTTTTGTAGAAACAAGACAAGACTGGACCCTTGAAATGACACTGATCATGATGTGTTTCTAAATTTACAGACATTTTAATACTTTTGTCCATATGGTTATTTACTATGTGTAACATATTAAAGCTGCATGTTCTCATCAGAGTCATGGACATGATATGGAATTACGATGCCGAGTTTCGGCCTTGGAGGGACTCAGGAAGTGGTAGAATTGATAGGGAGTGAATGAGTGAGTGAGTAAGAATTTGATATTTATAGGTTTTGATACCACACATAAATGACCATGCAATGCCCCGCCCACAAATGAAATCCAGAATCCGTTTTCCAATGAAGCAGAAAAAAAAACATTCTGTATCAATCTCCATTCTAATTCATACTAAAGGTATTTGATGCAGTTAGAAGTAGGCTTTGTGTTTGTTGGAAAAGGGCCTTCTCCGAACTGTTTTGTATATAAAGTATAGATCATTTCAGAAGCTCAAAATAACCAGGCCTTGAACCCAGCAAGACTAAGGTTTTAAATGCACCAATGGGATTTGATCACAGTCCATGGATTAGATCACATCAGGCGTCCACTGAGCGTCAGACGCTACATGTGTCGCACCAACAGTTCATAAAAAACGCAGTAAGCTGCATGGTGAGTGTCGTATTAACCGTCTGGGTTTCCTAATCATTTCTATCTGCTGTGCTCTTGCAGAGGAAGGGACCGTAAGCAGATGGGGAATGACAACTGCAAACAATAAAGATCTCTCATTATAAGAAATGGCACGCACTATAGTACAAGTACACACACTTTATAACGCTTAATGTTGTTGCTACAGCAAGCACAAGTGGCACTATTCGGAACGTCATGGGAAGAATTGGAATGCTAGGCAGTTGTCAAATGCTTCTGCCGAAATTACTCAGTTCAAAATCGTATCTGCAGTAAACAGACAAAAGTATTAGGACACTTACTAACACAATACATCCACTTTTCATTAGACATGCTCCACTTACAGTCTCTACTTTTTTTTTAGCAAGGATTTCTGCATTAATTAGTAGCATGTCTGTAGGAATAGCAGAAGAACATTTCTCAGTCACTAGATTTGCACACGAGCACCTTTTCCCTCCAAAATGTCATCCAGCGATTTAAAAGTGCAGGGTCCACTCAGAACAGATCTCGCATTGGTTGTCCAAAGAAGCCAGAGTGCACGTGCTCAGCGTCACATCCCAATGCTGTCTTTTAAAGCTAGGCACAAGAGTGCTGTCAGCATTGCTGCACAGATTAAAGAGGTAGGGGGTCAGCCTGACAGTGCTCAGTGACCATATGCCGCACACTACATCAAATTGGTCTGCATGGCTGTCACCCCAGAAGTAAGCCCCTTCTGTACACAAAAAAAGCCTGCAACAGTTTGCTGGAGACATGTTAACATAGAATGGATTACTGGAACCATGTCCTATGGTCTGATGAGACCAAGATGGTCCCACCACTTTTATTGCTGCTGGTTTAGATATTAATGGCTATATATTGAGTTATTTTGGGGAAGAATAAATGTACACTGTTATATAAGCTGCACACACTACTTCATTGTGTTAAAGTGTCATTTTGTCAGTGTTGTCCCATAAAATGATATACTTACATATCTGCAGAAATGTGAGGGGTATACTTACTTTTGTGATACACTCTATGTAGACATATACAGATGCCTTATACAGGAGAATCAAAATATAATTTTTCTCTCTCCATACGTGAAGATAGAGGGGCCGCTGCGACTGGTCGTGTTGCCAACTTGTAGTAAGAAAAAAGGCAGGACAAGAAATAAAAAAGAAAAAAAAACAACATAAAAAAGAATAAAGAAGAGTTTGATGTGGGTGTAAGGGTGTGGCAGAAGTCACTTTAAGCAGACCGTATTCCGTGTCCAAGAACAACGGATAGCACATCTCCAAAGGTACCACAATGTTGGCAAACAAAGGTTATAGCCATATTGCAAAGTTTCGTCTGTGATATTTTTCCAGAAATATGCGACTGATATAAAGTTACCTAATGCAGAAATTTGTATAAAATAGTTTTTATGTGAAGTTTTTATAAAAAAATATACAAAAATAATTTCTATGACCATGAAACAAAAGCGGGATGGGACTCCATTAGGGGAAAAAGGGGCCGGAAATTCATTGTGCATATTCCATGGTTCAAATAATTAATCCTTTATACATACATAGATGTTACAAAAATCTTATCCAAAACCATGTAAATATCAAAAATCTATATATGGTATAAACACCAAAGCCCTCACTCACTCAACGGGTCCTCGCTTTCCTTTGTTCAATTGTTCGTTCGCTATCACCATCGAACCCAACACCTTGGATGGATTAGGGTCTTGCCGAGTACCTACACAGCTGAAACTTTGCTCCGTCATTCATTTCAGACTTTGGATTGCCCCAAACCTCACTCTGTAATACTAAGTTTACTTGAAATATATAAAATCCAAATCCATTACTCATTAATTAATAAAACAATTGCTTTTTTAAAAAACATTAAAAAACTATTTTTAATCATAGTGCTATTTCACTAGTATTTGTATATTAATAGACCCTGACCTATTAAAACCATAACCAAAGCAATGGCTGAATAATAACATTATCAATGTAATTATGATTATGATTATGAATATTGAACTATACCACACTGAACTGATGTATCATTTGTGTAAACTCAAAATGCAGCTACATTTTAGGACTAGACATCATCCAGACTCCTGGTTTAATGTTTTACAGTAGATCATGCCATTAAAAAAGGGATAATTAAATAAAAATCCAGCTAATTAGTATAAAATGCAGTGTCCTCCTTTCTACAAGACTTTACTAAAGCAACTGTTCGCAAAAAGTACACTATGGCTGTCCTTTTCAAGAAGGTAGCACAACTCGTCAGGGCACAGATAAAGAATTGCGCCAAATAAAATGTATTAAATATAAAATGGCCTTAAATTCCATAATAACTCAATATGCTTTTTTAAATTTGACGATGAATTTTGAATTGCCATAAGCGCTTGCTTTGTTGGCAGACACACAAAAAAGTGTAGTTTGAACTTTCTTAGTTGTGTGAGTGGAACACACAACGTAATAATATCGACTTATAAATAAATGTAGTCAAATAAAGTAACAGTTTTGGAAATTTAGTAAGTAAAAAGGACAGGTATTACTACAAGTATTAAGTGACAGTGATATTCAAGTGAAATACATTTTTCATTACATTTCGTTACTTACCACGTCTGCTTGAGGGTCAGACCCCAAACCATTGGCATTAGGCCTTTATGAACATTTCTGGAACAAAAAAGGGCCGTTCTCAAACTGTTCCTACAAAACTGGTGCACTTTTATGGCAATGTGACTGAATGGGACCCTTGAAAGACCCATGTCCTTATATTTTAATCCAGGTGTGGCCACACTTTTCTAGCCTGTGATCTACTTTTTACATTGGACAGGTCATCAAAATCTACCAGGATTCATCTTTTTTTTCAAAGCTTTAATGTTTAACCCTTTTTACACACATCATGTTGATATTATTACAATAAAGGGCAACCTATTAAAAAATATTATTCAGATGATGCACTGAATGCTGTTAGCCAGGTGGAAGGACAGTAACTGCTGATGCCAATTCTTAAGTTTGGATACTTTTTTTAAGGGCTTCTCACCGGAGTATTAATCAGTCTCCCTAGAAAGAAATGCTTATAATCTGGTGCGCATTAAGGATGGAGCAAGTGGAAGACAGCATTCGTAACCACCACGGGGCATTACAAATATTTAGTGATGCTGTTCGGCCTTACCAATGCACTTGTGGTTTCCAGTACTTTGTCAACAATGGTTAATGTGACCTTTTAGAAGAATTTACTCTTGTGTACATTGATGAGATACTCATTTATTATTCTGAGCTCGACACCCATTGTCGGCACGTACGCATGGTCTTGGAACTGTTGTTAGAAAACAATATTTTTGTGAAAGCTGAGAAGAGTGTGTTTTTCCAGGGACCCGCGGGTATTAACATGGAAATGAACACTTCTGTCACTGTGTTTTAACAGCTTCAATATTGTTATTACTTTTAGACATGGTAACTCCAATGCAGCGGCGGATGCCCTGTCCTGCCGTTATGGGGATTCGGAAGACCTCGGTTCCTCCCTAGATCGGTTCCTCCCTATTTTGCCAGCCACTTGCTTCATTAATGCCGTGTGCTGAAGTCTGGACTCCCTCATGCCCTCACGTTCTCAAGGGCATTATCTATGTGCCCACTGCATTCCGCTATCGCCCTCATAATATGGGCTCATACCTCCATGGGGACTGGCCATCCAGCAGTCGCACGTACCATTCAAATTATCCGTTGGAAATATTGGTGGGAGACACTAAACAAAGACATGCATGAGTTTGTAACCTCGTGTTCGGTATGCGCTGTGTGAAAGACGCCCAAATTTCTACCCATCGGTAAGTTGGTCCCACTACCCATCCCTGCTCGCCCTTGGTCGCATGTTGCGCTGGACTTTGTCACCGATTTGCCCCTATTGGAGGGTCTTAATACTATTCTCACCATTAGCGACCGATTTTTCAGGGCGGTAAAATTTATTCTGCTTAAGGGTCTCCAATCCGCGTTTTACACAGCGTAATTACTATTCCATTTTGAATTTTTTTTCCAGAGGACCGTGGTTCTCAATTTACTTCAGCCACCAGGAGGGCATTTTTTAAAAAGCTGTGCACATCGGTGAGTTTATCCTCGTGCCAACACCCTAAAACCAATGGTAAGTGTTCCCATCAGGAACTTAAAAATTTTTTAAGTTTTTTCTGCCACAATAACCCCACTGATTGACCACGATTCTTACCATGGGCAGAGATTTCTCAAAATCAGTTACTGCATACTACCACTGGCATTACATCTCTCCAAAGTTTTTTTGGGTATCAACCTCCATTTGCCCCCTGTGACCCTGAAACATCTTCTGCACCTGAGGGAAACGATTGGTTTCGGCGCAGTGAGGAGGTGTGGGAACAGGTGCACAAGCACATCCAGAATGCTACAGCGACGGCTAAAAGGGTTTGCAGATTTGCAGGCACCTACTGATGCTTTGGGTGTTTAGGTTTGGTTGAGCTCCAAAAATTTATGCTGTCGCACTACTTCGCGTAGACTGCACCGCACACGTGGAGAGATCAACCTGTCTTCCACATCTCTCTTGTTAAACCGTTTGTGTTTGGACCTTTGGAAAATGAGTGGTTTTGCCATTTTAGGCTGTGTTCTCTTGTAGCCTAACCCTAAGACGCTCCCTACGGCAGCCAAGAAAGTTCCTGGGTTTCTTTTACCCAGCATTCTGGCTGGTACGCCACACCGAGGATCTCGTTGGGCCTCCGGCTCTTGATTTTTGCCCCGGCGTCATGCCGGCGATTGACTTCTGAAAGTTTGGATTTCTTTTGTTGCTTATTTTTACAAAACCAAAAGACTGTTCTTTAAATCGAACTTCTAAATCGAACTTTGACTGGCCTTATTTTATCCAGTTGTGGGCGTCATGACAGTTCTAAATTTGCACATTACTAAAATGCATGCAAGATGTCCCTTGCTTTCTTCCCTGATGACATGTTTTGGAAATTTAACGTACATTTAAACGAGATGTGAGTGTGGCAGAGGGTGGCTTGTGAATGGAGAGAAAACGGGGCGATAAGGGGTTACTAAATTGTAGTAATTGGGAGGATAAATGTAAACAGATGTCGGCTGCACATGGATAGAGATCGCGATTCAGCACGACTCACAGTGTGGTCTGTCACGATCAACGTATTGGGCACGCCTATTTTAAACTGTATTTTAAACTTTTGCAGGCCCAGTGTTGCCTAATAACCACATGTCCCCATTCCAGAAGCTATCATGAGTTTGTAGCGGGAGAAGCATGATGATTCTGATGGCAGGTTGAATGAGAGCAGAGAGCAGCCTGACTCGGTGGGCCACTGAGTGAGAAGAACACTGTGAATATTTCATCAGCCTCCTCCTTAAGAACTGGATCATGAAAAAAAGAGCAAAAAAAAAAGGAATTCTGACAGCATTTAGCTTGCGGTCTGTCGCCGGCGTCATCTTCTGGAGGCCTTTACCCCAAACAGTTGGACTTGCGTTCGGTCCCATCACTCATTTAACTCCATCAATCTTCGTCTTGCTCCGACTCTGTCTCGCTTTTGTGTCTTACTCGTCTGACTCGTCTGACTCACATGTCTTCAGCCGGATTGCTTGTGATGCAGGAGAGGTCTCCCTGGAGGCGGTTGCTAGGCAACTGGCTGCTGTTGGATTATGGCTTAAGTTAAAAGCAAGGAGAGGCAACTGTTCTAGATGGTGCGCATGTGTGCGATGGAGAAACAGGGCAGGAATTATTTAATTTAAAACACAAGCAACACACGCAATGAAATCCCTTTACACACATGCGCGCACACATACACGCACTACTGTAGGTAATTATAGCTAATTAAGTGATTTACTGTCAAAAGCCAAAACATCTGCATCTTCCCCACCAATCTGTCTCGAGTTTTAAGAACAGACTCCAAGTGTGTAAAGCTTTGCATGTGTGTCCAACCTGTCCTGATTTCCCATTGTTTTTCAGTGATGGGATAGGCAAGAATGCAGGCTTTACCTCACCCAGCACAATGCTAAGTTTCAGATAGAGTGGTGTAGGGCATATCATCGCTGGACCCTGGATAGACGAATCTGGGCTATTGGACTATATGCATTTAACTTTCTGAAAACAGTTTGGGGAAGACCCACTTCGATTTATGCCAATGTCTCCATGCACCAAGCAGGTTCCATGAAGGTGTCGTTAGATGAGTTTAGTGTGGAAGAGCTGCACAGAACTCTGACTTCAATCTCAGCCCAATACTTTCAGGATGAACTAGTGTCCAATTGTCCATAAACACAGACAGCCTCAGACGTGTAGGTCTAATGTGTGGGTGTCTCAATACTGTGTCCCTATGTTCTTCCATAGTCAGAGACGAAATATCATCCTCATTCCAGCTTATGAAGTGTGTAAGTTGCAGTATTTCTTCATCATATGCTGTCATGCTAAATGAATATGTGTGTGTGGGTATGTGTGTGTGTATGTGGGGGAAGCCAGTAATGTGAATAAATTCTGCTGTCAGTCTTTAACTGCCTGCTGTTCTGGGAGCTTCCACATTGAGAGGGAGGAAGGAAGAGAGAGAGAAGAATGGTGAGCGCAAACGAGCACCAAGAAGGAGGGAGGGCGAAGCAGAACAACCAAGAAAAAGAGAGGAAGACAAAAGCTGAGAGCAGAACCGAGAGAAAACACTGCTCGACGAGACTTATTATTAGGACCTGTGGGAATTTCACAGGATGAAGAGTTAACCGGGACCTGGATTCATCAGAAGTTTAAATTATAATTGCAACGGAACAAGAACAGAGAAATGGACAGCTGCCGTGAGGAAAGTGCATCAAACAAACTGTACACGGAAAGGAGACGACCCATTTTTATCCAGCTGCTGTCATCCACATCCCAAACTCGAACCCTGCCCCAGATCTGATACCTGGATCTCTTCCTGAAGTCTTAAGAAATCAGACGCAACATAGATGGGATCCTTCTTCGAACTTAAACAGCAGGTTTAGAACTGTGATCCATACAGTCACCCTATCCGGTGCCTTCTGAGCAGAACTTCCAACACAGAACCCAATATTGAGGCATTAACCCTTGTTGGACCCGTCCGGAGGATTTGGCTCGACATTAAATATTGAGGCAAAAGAGCGGAAAGTAATAAGCTCTGTGGGGGAGCAAAGGACAAAGTGAAGAATCCAAAGAAGGCACGAGAGAGTCGGAGCTGGCCGGGGCAGGAAGCAGGGCTCAGGGGGAAGGGGTGAAGGAGGGATGGGGTTTGACGGGTGTCTGTGAGGGCGTGAAAAAATGGATGCAGCTCCGGAATTGTAAAAAGAAGAGGGAGTCCGGTTCGTCCCCCTGGTACGATGTATGGTAAGTGGAAATAAATCTGGGTACTGTGGGTAATTACTTTTAGATGCAATATATGTCCTGATACCACTTTAAAATTCAGCATTTATTGTGAGACAACAGTTTGGGGAAGATGCATTTCTGTTCCAGCATGCGGACAGCAAGGCATGGTTGGGTAAGTCTGGTGCAGAACCACCACTCTGTGGTCCTTCTCAGTAGGGAACAAAGTAAAGAGAACTATGTGGAGAAACAGATGGACTACATTGTGTAACTTCAAAACTACAACATGGTGATTAGAATTGTGCAGAAACAAGGAGGTGACCTATTTAAGTGTCTGATAAGTTTAGATTTCCCACCATATCTTTGCACCTGTAAGGGGATGGGTAAACACCCCAACACCGCCTTTTGGCTCAAACTAGTCAAACTATCAACAATTGACTTGCTTCATGCCATTTTATCACCCATCTGGTGCCAACAATCATGCCACAGTCCACTGCACCGACCATGCAGAAACACTAGGAAATTGTTTCTTTCATTACTTTCAGATACTGCTGGAAGGCTAGGGGAAGCCCCTGTACTCCCGAGTCAGCACTGCCTGGGGTAGCCAGACCTCACCCTAGTTTAGTGTTTACGGCTCATACCTGTAAAAACGTTAAGCATTTAATGATGTTTTAAAAGGTATAAATGTTCAAAAACTTTAGTCTCACCAAACTCCAGTCAATCTGTTAGAATTAGCTTGCTTCTTTACTTAACCGCAATTCAGCAAGATGCTCATAGCATAACGTCGGGTGACATACTGTCTTTTAATGATGTAATGAAGTCCCATGTGTCCACTGCACACAGGAATCCCGGCCTCTCTGAGCTGTGGAATCGATAGCTGCCTGTCCAGCATTATTGTGGGAACATTAATGTTCCTGGATTGGACTCCGGGGAATAGAAACGGATCAGTGGAAGCCAATACCGTATGTTAGTATCTGACACCAGGATTCACTATCGACCCACTTGTTATATTGAGTCCAGCTGTGTATAGATGCAGCCAAAAAACTGTTACCTGTGGAATAAGCTGCAGTTTGTTCTGAACCGCGGCGGAACGGCCGTATGAGTCATGGGTGCATCATATGGACTAAAGCAGGGGTGTTTAATTTGAAATCGGTAAGGTCCAGTTAAGGGAAATTTCGACCAGCCGAGGTCCAGACAGTCCAAATTTTTAACTTGTGTTATGATTCAGTGCTGTACCCTGTATACTGAAGTAGCCTAGTAGTTCATATTAACAACTGATTACAAAAATATTACAAATATCATTCAATAGGTTTTAACAATATTCATTGTTTAAAATGCTGAACTAAATGTATCTGTAGCTTTAAACGCCATTCCTCATTGAATCACTCACTCATCACTAATTCTCCCACTTCCTAAGTAACTACAAGGCTAAAACTTGGCATCGTGGTTCCTTATCATATCCTTGGAAAAACTAAAAAGTACTTCTCGCCTTCCTACATTCAAAGTGTCATTTAACATCACCATCAAACAAAAGACCCATCATTTGTCACATCGGGGTCTTCCCGAGTACCTACAAGGCTGAATCTTAGCATCTTAATTACCTACCATGTCCTTGGAAAAACGAACGGGTTCTTGTTTCCTTCGTTTCTCCTCTAACTACTCTGTTTCTCAGAAAAGTTGCTTCTCGCTTCCTACCTCACCTGAGAACTCTTCTGCACATATCTGATTGGCTGAGGAGCGAATTTGGTGATCTAACGAAGCTGCAGGTCATTATTGCACATTCACACACACACATTCACTCCTACGGAGCAATTTATCATTTACAGGCCACTAGGCCCTGGCTTGCAATGATGTTTTCTGCAAACAGAGCAAATGGTAATTTGCATGTAATTGTTCGCACTGCATCGCCAATGTCAGACTTGACAAGTGGCAAGAAGTCAGAAGTCACAAACTGATTTATTGCAGTCTGTCACACAGCAAAGACAAAATGACACCCTAAATCAAGCTGTGAGGTGCGCGTTTGACAAATCGTTAAAATAAAGGAACTTCACCCACCTGAGTATTGAGACCTCCGCAGTATCTTAAGTTTAAGAGTAAGTTTTTCAAATGGCGTGAAAATCAAAGCAAAAGTTGGATTTTTCTCAGTAAATATACTTCTAGAGGAGCTATTGACATGAAATTTTCAGCAGATGTTGAAAACAACCCAAGTAATCCATACATACAAAAATATCAAACCATAGATGTCCAGAAATGGCACTGCACATCACCCCAAAAACACCATACCAACAGTGAAGTTTGGAGGTGGGAACATCATGGCGTGGGGCT
>JAOUQT010333504.1:0-13281 GCA_025769995.1 Xyliphius kryptos
AAAATCATTTTGTTTCAGGCATGACTTTGTTGGAACATACCAGATTCCTGTTTTGCTGAAACTCTTTAAAGGCAGAGAGATTGTGGTGAGACTTTGTTTGTTTGTTGTTTGGCTATACCGGCAGTTCCGTTTCATTTTTAAAACTGTTGTCCTTGGTTGTTTTTCCAGCTTAATTTTGTGGGTGTGACTGTGGAGAAAGACCGATTATATCTCCATGTCCCTTCTACCCAGCACATTTTTGCACCTGTACCTGTAGGATTGTTCCAGCCACCAGTACAGGTCTTCTATTTGTTTCTGTTCACTAGTTTTCCACTTGTCACTTTTTCTATGTATGCACAAATATGTTCCTAATAATGAAAAAGTTGGAAAAATTAAGTGTATTAAGTAAAATTCTTGTATCTATTTGAAGCTGTACGAGTTGTATAATGGTGGTGCGCTACCACTAAATTACCACATAGATACCTTAGTGCTGGACCAAATACAGGAGGAGAACTTCAATCATGCCATTCTACAGTGTCTTAACCCTGAAGGAGTGGTGCTGCCGGGCCGCACAGCAGTGGTGGAGTGGATCTTCTCTCCCCTGGAGGCAAAAACATACATAGTTAGTTCATCATTATCCTTTGTACAAACACAATGTCTCATCCTGACAAATCGAAGGTACTTCAGTGGTTATGGTGTTGGACTTAATACCAATGTAGATGGTCTAATAATTCAAGATTAATAAAATAAAATAAATAAAATGCTTTTAAAAAATTGTATCATCTGACATCAATGTAAATTTCATCTCAGATAATTGTGAGAAAGTGTACAACTCTTAATGATCTGAAGATTATAATTGGAAATATTAAAAAAAGACAACACCTAATAATGAAAATTATTTATATATATATATTTTTTTAAAAACGTTCAAAAACGAAATATCTGAACTAATAAAGCAATAAAGAAAGCTGGCATTTTCTAATCAGAAAAATATTTTGGAAATCATGAACATGCACAGTATATACTCGATGAGATCCAGTTTTCAGTGCTTGATCAATTATACAGTAGGTTTGTTGTTTTTAAGCAAACTTTAAAGTCTGGCCCTAAAAAACCACTGTAGAAGTACAATCAGTTGTTAAGCAAACTAAAAGGCTACATCAAGCAAGAATAAAGACATTGTTCTTTATTCAGCCAATATATACAGTGTTGTTAAAAAAACAGGTGATTCAACAAAGTTGTAATTTTGCTTTAAAGTAAACTTTCTAAAATTTGTTGTTGGCATTAAATATAAAAATGGGCACAGATTATTTTGAAACCAATAACATAATATGCTGGCTTGTGCTATTACAAACAGGATTCCAAAAAAAGTTGGGACACTAAAAAAATTGTGAATAAAAACTGAATGCAATGATGTGGAGATGGCAAATGTCAATATTTTATTCGTAATAGAACATAAATGACAAATCAAAAGTTTAATCTAAGTAAATGTAACATTTTAGGGGAGAAATATCTTGATTAAATATTTCACAATGTCAACAAATCTCAAAAAAGTTGGGACAAGTAGCAATAAGTGGCTTGGTTGAATATAAAATATGCATGACTATTTATTTGCATTTTTCCAACCTTTTTTTGGCACTAGGCTTTATCAATATAGTTTTAAACATTAAGTATTTTTTTAATTGCAACACATAATATAATTTCATAATTAAATTATTGTTATGCCCTATAACAATAATTTAATTATTGTAAAAAAAAAAAAAAAAAATACAGTATGTAACACTGTAGGCTTTTTGTGGATATACAAAAGTAAATTAATAAAATATGCTAAAAATGGGATTCTTTAGCATATTTTTTGGTCAATTTTGCAATGTTTTTATAGATGGACATCCCAATTTCTGTGCTTGAGGGAGACACCATTCTGGTGACATTTGAAGGCCATGGCTTTGATAGAAGAGGTCCTATGCCTTTTCAAGCACATGACAGACATCTTACTATGCCCTGCACTCAACAAATTTTCATACCTGAACAGGTAATGTACTAACATAAAAAAAGTATTAAATCAGAATTGTTAGAATAGTATCTCCTGTAAGTCATATCTCCTGTCATATATACAAACTCTGTATGTCATATTGCATATTGACTGTTTCTTATTAATCCCTGTATGTTTTAAATTGTTTTGTTTGTATTCATGTGTAGATGGTAGTTTTGTCAGAAGATTGTGTATCTTTTGGAGATATTCCTGTTTGCTCCCAGAGCAATCGCATCATCTTTATGAAAAATCTTTCCCAGACTGACGTCGCCGTGTATTCATGGAAATGGAAGGAAGAAGATGGGACACAGGTAAAAATATAAATTCAGATTTTCTGGTAACTACAGTAAATTGATTGAATGTGTACATTATTAATTAAAAATGCTTAAATTGTTAGCCAATGGTGAAAAGCCATTTTTGGAAAATGAACCATTTACCATTTTTTTTTAATAGGAAACTTTAATATAAATAATTATAAATTAACTTTTATACCCAGCATGCAAATTAGAATATCTTTAACAACTAAATGCCCCATGTTGTCACTGAGTAAAAACTTTATAGTAGGTTAATAAAGCAGTGCATTTATTTTAATGTTTATGTTACGGCATCATTAAATAAATTGCAGGTATTTAATAGTAACCAGTTGGTTTATTTTCTTAATCACAAGATCCTGTGCAGCGCACTGGATTTTCCACACCCACAATAACCACTGTTAGTTATCTACACTGGTATGGGTTTATGTATAAACAGATATTTCTTCTCTGTAGGCAGTGCAGATCCATCCAGTAAACGGACGTCTGGTTGCACAAGAGAGTGTTGCCTGTGTCCTCTGTGTCAACACTTCAGACCACCCCACATTTTACCAAAAAGATCTTATTTGTGAAGTAAGTTAAAGACACACACACACTACCTATTGTTTCATGTTAATGTAAACACTGTATATTATCCCCTTTTCACATGCTCAGTATTTTTAATCAAACGTAGTGATTCTAGTAAAACTGTTGTTTATTCATGGTTGACAGATTACTTCAGAGGCAGCTCTGACTCAGTACCAGAAAGACTTACAGGAGTGGGAGACAGGAAAGGAGAGACTAAAATATGAATTCACCATAACAGGGAATCCTCTAGAGACAAGTCTACAGAATGAACCTGGCAGGGTCCTGCTCTTAATCTGACTGGTCAATTTTTTTTCACACTTTTTGTTTACACTTAATTTTTTTAATAAAAAATATAACTTTCTCATTCAGGCATACAAAGTAACTGAAAACAAATCCACCACTTTTTCTCGAAGATACAAGGTACAATATTCCAATATAAATACTGTGATTGCTTTATACATTTTGTTAAAATTCTCAATTCTATACATGAAGTTTGTTCTTTACCTTATTATTTACATCATACGTTAATACGTTTTTATAGATTTCAACTGTGTTTGAGAAGCCAGGTGACTATGTGTTAAATAATTTCCGTTTTAACATGGAACGTCTTGCAGTGCTGATACACCCAGGACAGGGCGCCAACATATAGCTGGGCACACACACACACACACACACACACACACACACACACTATTTGAGGCAATTTAGAGCTTTCAATTTTAGCCTATGGGAGGAAACCAGAGACCTCGAAGGAAACCCACGCGGACACGGAGAGAACATGGAAACTCCACCCAGATTCGGATTCAAGCCAGGAATCCTTGGTGGCGAAACGCGAATGTGCTACCCACTAAGCCACTGTGCCGCCCTTTACTGATTTATATTGTATTTGCCCAGCGCCTGAGGTGTTCTCCCCTCGATGGGCATGGAGAACCCCCTGCGACCATTAAGCGGAACATAATGAATGAGTGAATGAATGAATGAATGAATTAGTAAAAAAAATCCTCAAATTTAAATAGGTTTCATATAATTTATTCATTTATGTAGTGACAACTTAAAAAAATCTTTAAAAAGACTTCATTCAAGCAGAAGTGTCTAAACCGTTGCGTGAGACATTCTACAAACTAGTCCAGCAATGAATTGGTGCACCGTCCTGGGTGTATCTGGTGAGTGCCCAACACCCCCTCCCCCCAAACACACTCTCGTGACCCTTGTATAGGATTAGGCAGAAAATAATACATTACGAACCAACAAATAGAGTTACAGTTGTTGTATCACTTTACAGATGTTTATGTACAGTGCAGTTCAAAAATGACTAATTTGCAAACCTTTATTTTAGTATCACGTGTGTGTTAAAACAACCAATTATATTTATAGACCCTGCCTCCCATACGCAGCAGTAGCAATGACATGCTCTCAGTTGGACCCAATGCAGAATTAAATGAAGCCCAGATGCAGATTGAGTTGGGACGACCTGAGCCTCCTTGCACAACTTTCCTCCATCTGTATGTGACGGCACGCTCACATTCTATAGAAGAATACAAGGCTCAATTTCCAATCCAGTCCAACGAACGTCAAATCCTCAGGTACATTTAACTTCCTTTTAGCTTTGACGTTATGTCTGTAACTGAATTAGCAAACTTTGAGCATACTAATCTACAGGTCAGAACAGCCCAAACCTTCGCTGCCTGAGTCAAATGAGCAACAGCTCTCCCAAACAGAAGAATCCATTCTCAGTCCCATTCCAGACGAAGATATGACACAACTGGATGAGCAAAATTTGAGCACACCAATCTGCAGTTCAGAACAGCCCATACCTTCGCTGCCTGAGACAATTGAGCATCCGCTCTCCCCAACAGAAATATCCATTCTCAGTCCCATTCCAGACGAAGATATGACACAGAGTCGTGAACCTATACTCGGGTAAATTCCATCTCAGGTGTCTCTCTTTGTTTTATTGCACAGAAATGTGTCTATGAACAGAAACAAAGTTAAATACCATTTGCAGTATTTCAGATGAACCTGACCTCCACCAGGAAGAGCAAAATTGTTCAACTGAGTCTGAATGTATCTAGTGAAAACCTCTGACTACCAATCCACACAACCAGTATCAGTAAGATTTTAGTTGTCCTTTATATCTATATATAGCGTCTCCAGAATATTTTTATTATAGTAATAGAAGGACTTGTGATTGAAGTAACTGAGACTGAAATAAATTACTTGGGCCTAGTTCCTGAGAACAGTGCTGCTTAAGCATTTACATTGTGTTACACCCTAAAAAAATAAAAAACTCTTATAGTTGTTTTAAGCTGTTTAAAGACAATTCTTTATTTAGGAAAGTGCTCCAACTTAAGCCGAATTAGGAATAAATTACCAGAAGGATTTATATATTTAAATTCTTGTCAAATTTAGATATTTTCATTTTTGAGTTTACATCTGCTGTAAAACAACTAATCATATTTATAGACCCTGCCTCCCATACTTGTTCTACATATTTTTCTACAATTTCTACAATAAAAAAAACTATTTGATTTTGTGCACATACAGGATAATCAGCCGTCCAAAAACAGCCCAGAGAGAACGTGGTATGTTAAATGAAGATGAACAGCACCCTCTGTGGACCAGATCTTGCTCCTACACATTCACCATCACTGCTGTAAGGGAGTCAGCACCAGTAATGCTTACTAAAGCTCTAAACATATATGGATCAGAACAGAGCATTAATACTATTCTGATGTTAAATTTGCATTTGTTAATATATCATGTCATACAATGGAATTGACCAGTCATATGTTTCTGTATATGTTCTCTCATTTGTAAGTTGCTTTGGATAAAGCGTCTGCTTTAGTCAGCGTCTGCTGACTAAATGTAAAATGTCTACATACAATACCAATCTTTACAACATTTTTTTTTCAATAAATTGCTATTGCACTGTCTTCATTTTTTTTTAATTAACTCTTAAGTATAACATATTTCAAATGAAAGATTTTATCAACAATTTGATAAGCATTAACTTAATTAAAACTCTAATTCAAATCTATTTGTGTTATTAATTTTCAATACCTGCAATTTATTAAGTAAGAAAACTACATTTTATTGACCTACTGCAATTAATTGCTACATTTAAAATCAAATCTTTTTTTTTATTTTAAAACTGTAATTTTTAAATGATTCATTTTACTAGAATATTGCTAAATGATGTTTAGCATTATTCAGAACTTTGTACCTATTATTAAATATGGTTTTATATTATGTAATAAAAACATATTAAACTTTGGAACTTCTGGTTGGTCATACACAGATGTTTAAATGTTTATTTTGTAATTAGGTTAGAAATTACAATTTTCTTAAGATTTAGAGTTTTCCTTAAAATAATCATTAGAATTAATAAAAACAAAATCATGAGGCCTTTTATCTTTTTTTTAAACAGCCATCGTTTCACTGTGTACTTAGTTCCATGTTTTACTTTACATGTTATTTGTATATAAATCAATGATTTGCACTCTATTTTATAAATCCTATAGTTTCCAAAAGACTTTTAATATAAAATAGATACCATTAATAAGTATAATGTTTAAAGCTTATATAGTTGTAGGATAAATAAAAAAGAATACAGGAAAACCCAATTGTTTGTCTTAAATAGACAGAGCAACATTTCATATTATGAATCATGTTGCGGCTTTTAAAAGTTTGTGTAATTTTGTGTAAGTTTGTGTAAGTTTGTGTAATACTGACGGAAGAAAAACAAGCTTTTCAATGAAACTTTATAGTTTGTATGAATTCTAATGATTAATAGTTCTTTGTGGTAAAGCATTTTACACAAGTGTGGTAGGACACATCACTTTGTCTTGGTCATGTGGTCATGGGAAAATAGCCATGTGATCAGAAATAAACTCAGTAATTCATTTCAAAGACTGGAGATGTAGGTCAGTGTACCACATGTCTTGAGTATCTACTGTTACTTTTGTTGAAGTTATTTAATTATAATTTCTATCCTTCAGTAGTGTTTAATGTGTGTAGTATAGATAAATGTGGATGTTGATTTACTCTTGCTTTAGCCAGTGCTAGTCTGTACACAGGAACTGAAAAGTGCAGTCACATGGAAAGTCGCACATTTGATCAAGTTAAGGACTGCACATTTGAATATGCCAGGAACAGCTCTGGAAATGGCAAATACGGTTTATATTGTGGGAACAGTTTGTTCTGAGAAGTAAACTGATCATTTATTTGGAAAACAATGGGTGCTTTTTATACTTTGTGCTGCCATACTGATGAAAAATATGAGGAAAGTGCTATATTATGGTAAGTAATACTGGTTTTACATTTTTATTTATTGGTAGTTGGTCTTGATACGGCATAATTTTCCCATTGACCTGCTGAATAAATTTTAATGAAAAAAAATAGTTGAATATGTTGAATATTTTAGACATTTACAAAAATGCATTAAAGATTGTCCTCCTGTGTTTGGTATTTGCTGTCATATTTTGCGATCAGTGTAAAACTGACATTCTCAAAATATGGTCCAGGATAAAATTGCAACATCGTCCATCACAGAAGTTGGTCCTGTAGGGTAAATGAATGGACTTCAGCCTCTGGTCTTCAACTTTTTAATAATAGTAAATGTGTGCAAATCCATTTACAATGTTTACTTGTGATATGTGTTTAGATTAGAATGCTTTGTTGTCATTGCACACTGTACTTGTACACTTGAACAACAAAATTGACAATAATTGCGCTCTGTGAGAAGTGATTGTGAGGTACAGCTGGACTGTGTATCAGAGGAAAAGCTGAAAAGGAAGCTGTTAAGGAGCCCACACACTACCACCTCTTTTATTTTAGAGGAGTCCGATCAGGAACTGCAGGCTTTCATCACCATGAGGAACCATGTGGATAAAAACACTGAGGTGAGGGATGACACATCAACAAAGTGATTTGAAAGTTTTTGCACATATGTAGAGCATAATTACATAATAAACAGAAAATTAATGTTATTTTGCTTTGCAAACAAACACTATCAACCCACAGCATGTGGAACCCATACTATTACACACGTGAGAGCAGTTTAGACATCCCATTCAAATGCAGCCCCCAAACCTATTGGTTTTTACACAACTTCAACCTCCTCAATATTCAGTAAATTATTTTCAGTGTTTTTTCTGATCATGGTTCAGAAAACTCGGTTTGTAGTTTTCGGTTTTATTTATTTTGTAATACATTTTAATGTAGTTGTGTTAAACACAGACCTCTGTACAGTGCACTTAAGCTTTTCCACACTGATCTTTTTTTTCCAAAATAAATGCATTTTCATCCCATTAACCCAAAGAACATTCCTTCCCCAAACTTTTTAAACTTAATTGCTTGAAATGCCTTTGTTTTTAAATTGTATCGCTAGCATTGTAATCTGCTGTAACCATATATTTGGTAATGATTACTAAAAACTGATTAGTACATTACCTTACATATACAATTGGTCCTTTAGCAACTAAGCAACTAACGAGTATCCCAACTTGAGGGTTTTGGGTGATGGAAAAAGTATTAGAATGGTGCCATCATGTAGTAAATGCAGAACCACACGGGCAAACAAAAGTACAACAATCAGTATCTCAACCTTACAGGATTACAGGATACCTTATTGTCAATTCCACAGCACATCTTACGACAACCGAGAATCAAAATTGTGTTTCCCTCTCTACAAAGATGGAGTGAGGGCGAGCCGCTGCATGTACCAGTGCACCTTAAGATTTAATGTTACTAACAAATATTATGCTGTGCTGCTTTTCTTTTTTTTATTACTCATGTGATGAGAAGTCAAGAGGACAGCTCAAATTCAATTTCAGTGCCTCTATGCATACCTTTTCATGGTTCTCTGGGCACTACCTAATTCACTCATCTAATCAGCATGACTGACCTGAGGTAACTGAACACGCCGTGCATAAGGGAATCTTTTATTCTCTACTTTTCACTTGGGCTGTACTTAAGGTCACTGTAAATTTAAACACAGTGACATTAGCTAAACATTTAGTTTTTATCTGATATATTTTTTCTGTTATAGCACCATATTTCTTTGACATTTTGATTTGTTTTTGAATTAATTCTGACTTTGAATCAGGGGATTTGTCTTTACGATTTTAAATGTGTGAATCAGGTTTCTATTGTAATAGTTGATAGGTAAAACTTACTGTAAGTATAGTTAATATGGAAGGTAAACTGCAATATATAAGTGACCTGTTTGAATCAACACAACCCTTGTAGGAGCCACAAATAAGTTTTTGATAAATCTTTTTTTTTTTACTTATATTGTTTATTTTTTGGGAGTGTGCGCCCTCTACTGGTGATGGGTGCTACTCTATAAATAGGGAAAGGAGAGGCGTGGCCGGGGGAAAGGCAGAGCAGCAATACCATCAATGACCAGGTAGCAAGCTGTGATATTAGCTTGTGAGAAGGCCTGCTGCTATTGGAGCCCATCCGCCATGTCCAACTGCTATAATGCAAAACATACACCTATACGGACTTTATTAAAAAAAAAAAAAGTTATTTTGTATTTAAATTTTGATTTGTTATAAACATACCAACAACTTTCTGCATCAAACTCTCCACGTTTTACTTGAAAGTAACTGCGAGTCTTGAATTAATCTGTCTGCCCATTTGGTAAAGTCAAGTGGTTACAGTAAAAACCAAAATAGTTTTTACCAATACAACCCTAATTTATATAAGCAGTTTAGAAAACCATATTTTGCTACTTTTACAGCTGACAGTCTCTGAACTTTGGGCACCTGGGTCCTGAAACTTTTGACCATCCCTTGTGGCAAATTTGCATTAGTTTTGTCTGGCTGTTTAGGGATCATTAGTGAATAGAAGTTTTCCAGTCTTGGCACAGATTTACAATATATAAGTTTCCTTTGGCAGTCCTTCGCTTTGGTGGTGTGTTTATGGTAATTGTCTAATTAAAAGTTATAGTTCTGCCCTAGATCTAAGTTTACAGCAGACTTGAACTGCAGTTCTTATTGCCTTATTTAGCTTTGCTTATCTTAGCTGTCAAACCTGTATCTAAATAATGATTGTTAATGATGTAATTTACAACAAACAATGTATGGTTTATTTTGTGTGTGTGTGTGTGTGTGTGTGTGTGTGTGTGTGTGTGTGTGTGTGTGTGTGTGTGTGTGTGTGTGTGTGTGTGTTAGGAGTGGGAGAAGCTGAACTATGATGTCTATTTCTTAAGGTGTACTCATCGAGAGATGTGTACTCGCTGGAAGAAAATCCTGTTGCAGCTGGGTGACTTATTTTCTAGTTCCTTTTCACTTAATAGTTCCTTTTTCTTAGTGCTTGGTTTTACTTGCTCACTATTATTGATTCAAATTATGTTTGTGCTTAATAATGTAACCACATATGGTATAAATCAAGAAAACCAAGGAATTCCCACAAAACGTGTTTTATTTTGTAAGTATGGACTTTTTGTGGGTGTGCGGTTGATTTTTCCAGGTTACCAGAAGGAAGTGGACTCACTGCTGGCAGTGAATAAGCAGAGTTTAATGAGTGATGGAAATCTTCAGAAAGCTCAAGAGCTTCTGTTCAGAGTGTGTCAGGAGTCAAACCTCTTCCCAAGTGGAGTGGAGCCAAATGACAAATTTCTTTTTGTCATGGTACTTTTTATGTTATACCAGCTCAATGTTTTTTTCCTTTTATTTTTTGCATTTGTTTTGCTACAGTAATGAAAATTATACACAAATGTATGTTTTTCGTTCTCGATTTGTTTATTTTTTTTTTCCATGTTAATTGTGCATGTTAATGTAATTTCTAAAAAAGTTTTTGTTACTATGTGCACTGTGTTGGTGAAAATATTATATACTATATACTACACACTTATATACCAATTAGTAAGTAAAGTTGAGAGAACACCACAAGTCAGTATTATTAGGAAAAAAACAGCTACCCTGTGGCACCATCAATCCTGTGCATTACTCGATCTGGCTCTGTTTTCCAAATATATATGTCAGTGAAGCAACCAGTTATCTAAGCAAAGATTGTGGTGACGTTACTATGTACAAACCAAGTATTTTCTATCATTCATTATATATAGACAGATGCATTTTTTAAGTTAATTTGTTTCTTCTGCAGGATCGTTTGGTCTCTTTGGACAGTGCTGAAGATTTTGTCAATCTAGCCAAGGAGAAATACCCCAAACGTTATTTTTGAATGGTATTGTTATTGTATTGCTTTTATCGTGTAAAGTGTAACATGAGGTAATATAGTGATGGTAAGCTTTGCTCTACTATGGATAATCTCATTAAGATAAGCAAGTAATTTAACAGCCAAATAATCGTTTCTGCATACAGATAATTAACCCTGTACTCTAGATTTAAATATAATTGATGTTTAAATCATGTTACTGTCTATTACTTTTCTGATAATATTATTGGTTGAAACTATGGATCATTTAAAAAATATTTAAATGGTTACATTATTTGTGTACTGTTTGATGAAATTAATACTATAACCACATGTTCAATATTAATACATTTTATGTAATAAAAAAGTGATATGTGCCGGTGTTGTTAAATCTTACGAAACAGGACAGTCATGGACTTGGAAAATTCATCATTTACTATTGGAATAAATGAATTGGATTGTGTAATTGTGGCTTTGCCAACTTTTGGCCTATACTTTGCCCTAATTTACCATTTTGAACCTGACACTATTTTCATGCATACTATACATTATTATATTATACATGCATACATAAACACATGCAAAATGTTAAATATTAAGCTTTTGTTGGTCCCAACGTCATCAGTCAATATGATTGTAAGAAAATAAAAAATGCACTCCTCTGTCCAATGCCTATATCTTACCATTTGCTTATATCATAATTATCATAAACTGTTGGGGAAACAGTTGGAAACTTAAAAGTGTAATTCATCAATAAACCTCTTGATCATTTCTGGGCGTTTAGAGGTTTTACAGAAGTATCTTCTGACTGATTATTTCCCTGCACTTTAAAAATGTTTTCTTTGTTTTGACAATTAGTGTGGATAGAGTAATTAAGTAAAATACTGAAAAAGAGAAAGAGAGATTGTTGATGGGTAGTCAGTCGGTCAGGATGTCTCACAAGTCCTTTTTCAATTATACATATTATATTTGTTATGGGACTGTGGCCTTTTTAAACTTCTCCATTGTACTCCTTTTACTGGCCTTAATCCACTAGTAGAAGTACCAAAATTGAAATGAGTAAAATAAGTACTAAAAAAATGAGTGACGCTATGTAGCACAAGGGTGGCAGCATCGTGTTGTGGATGTGCTTTGCTCTGTAAAAGTCACTAGTGCACTCACACACAAAATTATTTTTTTGGACTGTGGAGGAAACCCACGCAGACACGGGGAGGACATGGAAACTCCACCCAGATCGGGATTCAAAATGGGAATCCCCAGCACTAGGAGACGAACGTGCCAACCACTAAGCTTCGGTGCCCCTATATTGTTTTAATTTATTTACATCTCCGTTTAAAAATATAATCTTTGTGGCATTGTGTTGTTTCAAACTGTGCCCTGATTTAGTGAAATTTTGAAACAGCTGCTTTCTTTTTTGGGGGCCTTATTGATCATAGCACCAAAGTTTGTTCATCTCTGTAAAAGAAAATTTGGTAGTTCTCTAAGTGCTATGGCTGCTGTGTGATTTTCTGGTGTTTCAACTTTGATAATTAGCATTTTAACAGATAAATGTGGTATCATCGGTTTGGATGTACTGGAATTTTTTATTTTTATTTTTTGTTATTTCCAAGATGGACGTAAAATAATGAAGCGGTGCCATAAGATATAAATAATCTGTAGCCTATACTTTGCTGGTTTCACAAACAAAGCTGATATTTCAAACAACTTGCTTAAGCTGCAATTTGCTAGAATCTTAGAAGAGGATGAGGTGAAATTCAATGTCTCAAAAAACTTTTTTCTTGCTTTTGTTTGTGTAGTTTGAAAACTTAACCAGCAGGTGTCGGTCTCACCTACATTTCACACGCCAGTCTGGGTTTGTTCTTTGTTTTAGTTTGTTTTAGTGACCGGCCTTCTGCTTAAGGCGTCGTCTCCTGTATTCATGACTAAAATTCTTTGGTTTTATAATCGTTATCGTCATAATTTTAGTTGTGAGTAGTGCCCTACATACTTCCCCCCAGAGGACTTCTCTACAGAGCCAGGAACAGATGTGCAGAGGAAAAAAATGGAAGGAAAGGGAGGGTGTTTAGTGACTACAGGCCCCCAGTCCCTGGCTCTTTTCTTCTCATTGTAGAAGACAAAAGACTACATCTTGTTCTCATTATGGTAAGTGTGTGTATGTGTGTGTGTGTGTGTGTGTGTGTGTGTGTGTGCGTGTGTGTGTGTGTGTGTGCGTGTGTGTGTGTGTGTGTGTGT
>JAOUQT010333518.1:0-13281 GCA_025769995.1 Xyliphius kryptos
TCACCTGTGTGTGTGTATTTGTGTGTTTCACTGCACGGATGGGTTAAATGCAGAGGACCAATTCCGCTCTGTGCAAAACACAGTGGCAGAATGTATCACTTCCACTATAACTCAATTAGTTTGAACAGGGCCATGTTGTGTAGAAGCTCGCCTTTAAACAACAGTCAGTAAATGTCTGAGAAGTTAGCAGACCAATTGCTGAAAGTTTGGGAAAGGAAAGTTTTTCCACTCGTCTTATTCTAGATGATCAACCAGGGTCGTCTTTGCCGGATTTTATATATTTATTGTTTAACGTCATCCTCAGCAGCAGTTGCTATACTAAAGACAGGAAAAGTAAAATGATAGCAAAGCAGAATATGACCCTTGGGCAAGGCACCTAACTCCTGATTGCTCCTCAGGAGCTGTGGAGGCTGCTCAGTGGACACATGTGCTCACTTCACGTGTGTCTAAATGTGTGTTTCACTGCATGGATAGTTTAAATGCGTAGGACTAATTCCAGTATGTTCAAGCATTGTGTCAAATAATAATAATAATAACTAGAAAGGGCAGTTGCATAAACTGAAATGAGTGTTGCCCGGTGCACCCTATTATCATAATTAGCATTCATACATGTTAGCATTAGCTGTTAAAATTATCTATTAGCATTAGCAAGTAACGCTAGGAGTTAGAATTAACTGTAATCATTAGCAATTATCATGAGCAGTTAGAAATAACACAAACATTGGCATTAGAAAACAGACATAACCATTAGCAGTTAGCATGAGCAGTTGTAACGTTAGCCTTACCTGTTACCTGAATTAGCAATTACTATTAGCAATAAGCATTACCTGTTAGTGTTACCGGTTAGCATTAACTGTTAGCATTAGCAATTAGCATTAACATACCATTAGCAATTAACACTGTGACAAATGTTAGCATTAGTCGTTAGCATTTGCAGTTAGCATTAAAAATTAGTATTAGCAATTAGCACCAACAGTAACATAAGCAATTAGCATCAGCAAGCAGTAATTACCACTAGCAGTTAGAATAACCAGTTACCATTGCCACAAATGTTAGCATCGACTTTTAGTATTAGCAATAAGCATTCAGCACTGTTAGTTAGCATTAACAGCAACATTAGCAATACATTACAGTTATAATGAAGTCTATGGATTGTCCTCACAACTATAGTAATACCAGCATGTTTGTGTGTGTTTGAGAGAAAGGAAGAAAAAATGATTGACAAAGCTGAAAATGCATCCTCCGAACAAATGGCTGTAACTCAGAAATCTTCGAAACGATCGCTTAGTCTGAAATACGGTACAATAGAGGACCCATAGACAATAAAGGGAATGTAAAAATGTGTAATTTGATTTACTCCGATTTGAGTTTTTTTGTGTCTAATGCTGAACAAATGCTCTTCATTTAAAATATGTTTGTTAATCAGTGTCATCTGAATCATCAAGGGGACATGGCTTCAGGATTTTACATTTAAATGGTGTTTATAGCTGAAATTATATCGGTATTATAGACTTTTTCAGAAACTTTCTCCCATTCATTTGTGTTGGAGTGTTGAACTAAAAAAAGCACAGTTTTCCCCTCTGGCACACGTCCTGAACAACCACTCATAACTATCGCTTACCTATAAATATTGTTCGCGTCGGGAGCTTTGATGTAATAAATGAATACATTCAGAATTATGACAGTTTAGATAATAGGAAGATTCCTGAAAGCTCAGTGATGATTTTACTGAAACTTACCATTTAGGTCTATTTAAAGGTTATCCTTATGGTTATGGCAGTTTGAACATCTCCACAATGTTAAGTCAATGTGAAATTTTGATCACGAAAAGGGGCACAGCGGGCAGCCGGTTAGAGATTTCTTCAACATTCAACTTATATAGCATAGATCACTTTCACTTCACTTTAGAACTTAATCCATGAGCAAAAATTGAAAATGTATTTTGAACACAACACAAACAAATTTACTCCTTGATTCATATCTGCCCCAAGCAAATCCAGTGGTGAATTCCATATTTTAGACATACACCACTGAATGCCAAGTCAGACATCTGAGAGACATTTGGTGTGAATAGAGAAGGTTGGAGTAAAGTTCTTAAAGGTTTGCTGCAAATAAAAAGTGCCAAAAACTATTATCACCACATTGACAGTGAAAATCATTATTTATTTTGAAAACACACATATTGTTCTTTCATTTATTATTATTATTATTATTCCACCCACTTGAACGTACATTTCTCCTCCTACAGTTAAAGGGGGATCGCACTGGTCACATATCAAAACAACCGGGAATGTATGTGCGAAGTGTGCGTGTTCAAAAATGAGAGAAATCTGTAAGAAGAAATTTGACATGATTGCACCTGATGCCATTCTGACCTGTCACGTCAAATTACAGATTGATGATTGCACTCTCCATTCATTCTGTAGCACTCTTAAATTCACACCCTGTGATATACAAGCCACAGCACTCTAGCTCGACTCTACGAAGGAGAACTGTTTAATTAATCAAAACTTTTAAAAACTCATATTCTTATTTTTACACCTACCATTTAAACTGTAGGCACGGATCTCCTCTGTATGCTGGATAAATATCCAATTGATTTATACATTCCTTATCGAGTTATGATCATTTGATCAGACAAACTAAGTAAAATATCCCCATAGACCTCTACTGTGAATTTTAACAAAACCGATATTTATATTTTTGATTTTACCTTTTATCTAAACTGTCATATCTCTGCCATTTCTTGGTGAATAAACACATCTTTTAGATCATAACGAAAGGGCTAGGTCTAAGTTTTCCAAGTAAAATACACAAATATTGAGCCTGCGCAATCGACATTACTCGCCATATTTTATCCCGTTTTAAACGCAAAATCATGTTTAAATCATCTTAAAGACTGCATTTATACCCATGGATGCACCGGGGCAAACCCAAATTGCAGCTTTTGCTGGAATTGCATTTTCTAGTTTATTTAATCATGGGGTCAGGTTGTGGGATGTGTACTATGCGGACAAAAGTTTGTAGACACCTTATCATCACATACTAACACGTTCTTCCCTTGAGCTGCTGCCACAAAGTTGGAAGCACCTGTGTCTAGAGAAATTGTTTTGTATGATGACTATAAAACATGTTTAAGTGTAATCTTTGGGACTTTTTGTGAGTTTGTTTGCGAATGGATAGCAGCCACAGATATTCGCAGCGAGAGGTTAGCAGTCACGCTAGTAGCTTGTGTCGTCTCAGCCAATTGTTTTGAATGGAATGTCATATAATCTGTTCAAATGACTTATTAAGAACTTTGTAACTTTGCATGCTACTTTTCAGAGTGTCATGATCCTAACCCTGTCTCCTGGGCCAAACTGAGTCAAAATTATGATCTACTTCTAGTGGATTCTTCCGCATTCACATGCAGGACGTTGGTTAGAGCACCAAAAGTTCATTTGAGCTTTAGACAAAAAAGACAGCAAGAAAGTTCACTAAATTTTCAGACACACCGTAAATCCGGAATGGAATGTGTAAGCAAGCACATATAGGAGTGATAGGCAGGTGTTCAAATGTATATATTAATGGAATAGGGTGGTTCTGGATTTGACTAAGATAATTGCGAGTAAACAAGTGCTAGATCTGGTACTGAACATTGCATGTAGGTGTGGATTTGAAAAATTGGCCCCAAGCACAACTCTAGTATAAAGTAACACAAAGGAATATGGTGTGACAATTAAGTCGCGGGTGTAGTCAAACCAGGAAATAAATAAGGCTCTGTAATTAGAGCTACAATTTAAGACATTCTAAGGGATAAGAAGTTCCAATAGCATATGCAAACCCTGCCTTTCCTTTACTTATTGTAAGCCATATTTTAACGCAAAAAAAGGTAAATGGCACGATGTGTTGTAGTTGGGTCAAATCACAAATGACCTAATCTAAGTTACAGTTTAATACCAACTGTATTAGTTGCAAGTGTTGTACAGCCAATACGCTGGTACTCAAATAACTGTAAGTACCCTGTAATTTTATTACAAATTACTTTTTATTAGGTACACTTGATCAATAGCTTGATCAATTCGCTAACTCAAATATCTAATACCCAATCACATGGTCACGACTCAATGCATTCAGGCATGTAGAGGTAATTACCAGGTAATTTCTCACCCACAGGTGGCTTAAGCATCTTATGAATTAAAATTACATATTCTAATCACCAGGCAACAGAACAATTGCTTATATTGTTTTGTCAATCCAGGACCCTTACTTTGGATGAATTTGTTTTCTCCAGCTAGCTTGAGATTTCAATAGACTGCAAAAATGGTACACTGCATCTCAATAAATACCATATCATAAAACACAAAGAGTAGATTGTGTTACTTAGTAATGCACTTGGGAAGGTCTGAATATAACTAATAAAAAAAGATTTATATAAAAAGATGAAGCACATCTCAGATCATGTAGTTTCATCACTTTAATCATGTCCTTGAGGAGTTTGTCATTTTAAATGGATATGCAAATTTTATCAAGTAAAATATTTAACAATGACTGAAATCAATCATCGACAGAAAACAAATACACAGAAATATATATGATTCTATATATATATGAATGGTCCTGGCTGCGGATCAGAGATAGAACAGGGTGTATGCTTTGTTAAATGGATTTCAGTAAACTTCCTAAAACCTCTGAAATGTTCATGGCTTTTAATAAAACTAGGAAGTTTGTGATTGTTTGAAGGTTTTTTAAACAATGGGAACATTTTTGTAAACAGATGAAGGCATTCCAAAAATGACTGAGGAAAACTTTGATGAAAAATTCAGACTGCATTCTAGGAAAATAAAAACAGGGGGTAAAACATTCTTTGTACAGTATATACAGTATACGCTCAATAACCACTTTATTAGATACACCTTACTAGTAAACATTGTACCCCTTTTGCCTTCAGAACTGCCATATATTTAACAGAGATGGTATTCTGCATACTGCAACAGTAATTGAGTTACTATTGCCCTTCTATCATATCAAACCAGTCTGCCCATTCTCCTCTGGACTCTCAAATAAACAAGACATTTTCGTCCACACTGGATATTTTCTCTTTTTTGGACCATTCTCTGTTAATTCTAGAGAGGGTTGTGTGTAAAAATCCCAGTAAATCAGCAAGTTCTGAAATGGTCAGACCAGCTCATATGGCACCAAAAAATCCACCATTCTGATTGCTCGAAGAACTTGCATTTCAGCATGTTTCCTTGAACACCTCTACATGCCTAAATGCACCGAGTTGCAGCCAGGTGACTGGCTAAATAGATATTAGTGTTAATATGCAACTTAGCAGATACTAGCAATTTTGGAATGACAATTTAATTTACAACAATTTATAAGATTGTGGATTTACATGAAATTTAAAAACATCAGGCACGCTCTGTGGGCCATTTCTGCAGTACCCTAGTGCCAAAATAAAATCAACATAAGTCAAAAAAATAGATTGACAAAAAAATTGCTTGAGAAAAAAAATCAGCCATCTTTTCTCCAGCTTTAGAGAATGTGTGAGACATCATCCACTCTAGCTCAGCCAATATGTATATAATAAATTAATGAGGGATAAAAAGTGAAAGAGGAGTGTGGTTGTGTTTGTAATTTAATGTGACATGTCAGTAACCCTGACCTAGGTCTTCCTATCAGTCACATTAATCAAAGATGGATGCTGAGAATTACCAGTGGGCAGGGGCTCCGGGTGTTTTCCACTGTTAGCAGCATTAGAATTCCTTTTCATTTACCCCTTCTAAATGCCTTATATTTATGCATATTTGTCACACTGTGATATTTTAAATCAAACTAATTTGATATTATATAATAGTGCCCCAAATAAAGACAAAATTGTTTTAGATGGCTTTATTCAATAAAAGAAAAATGTGGATCAGATCTACCTTGTCCCCATATGGAAAAAGACATTTCTACCTAGGCAGAATAAATCAATCAGTTCAGCAAATTCAATTGACACTACTGGGTTCTGTCATGAGACACACCTAGGTATGATTACAGTCAAACCAGTTAAACTTAAAATCACTTAAAACCTGTCTGACAATGTGAAGCAAAGCAAGAAGGTCTGAAAAAGCAGCCCAAAATGCAATGTTCTAAAGAGATTCAAGTACAGATGCTCACTGAAATCCACCAGTCTGGAAAAGCATTTCTAGGGCTCTGGGACTCCAGTGAACCTTAGTGAAAGCAATTACATGTAAATACAAACTTGGAAGTTTCCCCCATAAGTGACCAGCCTTACCAAAAGCACATCAACAATTCTCACAGGAGATCTTAAAATAACTAAAATCTAAAGACTTCTAAAGACCTGCAAGTAGGACTTGCTTGATTTAGTTAAAGCTAATATTGCGAAGGCAAGGTTATAAACTAAAGAGAATATGCAAATACCCAGAAGAATATTGGGACCAACAGAGAAACATGGTGGTGGTAGTATAATGAAATGGTTAGGGATTCGCAACGATTATTCGTCGATTAATTCGGTTACAAAAAATTCTTTACCTTAAGGCTTGGTTTATTTCACGCTGGTGCTGCTCGTTTTACTTTAGTTTTACCACTTTAATAAATAAACATCAACCTCTGACTCTTTGTTGTTGGTTTGTTTAAACCTTCCTCCACCAACTGTTAATAACTGTCACCCAAGTCCATCTCGTTTAAATCATATCGTATCACTTTCTCCATGTAGTCTACTGTGCAGCTCTGGCTGATTCACACAGACCGTTTTAAATGACGCACATTAAAGGAGGCGGGATTTATTTTGCATGCTATAGAAAATGAGGCCGGTGCATTTTAAAAGAAAATATATGGACATTTGTATTGCCAAACTACCTTATCTGGATGCTATCTTTTGTTATAATAAGTTTATTTTTTTAAATGTATATTTTGGTTCTTTATTTACAGATGGGTTATTGTATCCATTTTCCTTTATTAAGACTCAGTTCTTGAATCAATAAGATAAACAGGTTAAGCATTAATCTAATAAGTGCTGTTTAAAGAAAAGCCTTTAGAGAAATGTTATGTTTTATAATACACTGTTGATATATTTGTTTAAAACCATAAAAGTATGATTTACCTAATTACTCATTAAAAAAAATTGACAATACTCGAATCAAAAAATATTTGGTAAGCACAACCCTAGAAATGAGGCAGTTAGGTTACACAGGATAAATGATCCAAAGCACATAAGCCATTTAACTATTTCATGCATCAAATAATATACCGTATTTACTGTAATATAGTGAGCAGCGGATTATAATCCACGTCCTCTAAAATTTGAATGCAAAAATATTTTTACATATATTAAACACACTGGAGAAAAAGCCGCAGATATTTTCCATGCATTGCAAAATGCAATATTTACACAAAGATTTTGTAAATGTTTATTTACATTCCTTAAATGTTTTCAAACGTGCCAAAAATAAAAACGTTTCCAAAATAAACTGGCCATCTGCTTTTATGACCTCTAAAAGACTTTGTTGGCATTGAAGTAGCTTTTCACGCTGCAGTCTCCAACGTCCCACCATTGATTATTTAACGCCAAGCTTACGTGCAGCAGTTCTATTTTCATCCTGCTATTACGGCTCGATTGCGTTAAACTTAAAAGCTGCATCATCTGCTTTTAAGGGTGTGAAAAATATTTAGCGTTGTGCTCCGTTTTCCGATTTAATTAGATAGCAATTGAACAATAATATGCAAGATCATTTTTGACTCACAATCATAGTTAACCGTTTTAGCTAGGACGCATAAATTGTAACTGCAATGGAGAGAGACTCTTTGTAAATGCATGTGTAATATGTTAAAGATGGTGCGTTTTTAACTTTGCTTTCACTTAATGTTTTGGTATGAGGCCAACATAAAACAATAGCCGGTATATGATAGATTACATTCTACTTAATCTTTTATTGTTCACACACAAACGCACACACACCCTCTCTTTACTAGATATTGAGACTCAAGTCTGAGACGGTGATTTAAGACGGTAAGTTAACACTTGCTACCAACAGGAAAATTTAGTGGCAGTTTCCATCATGCTGTGGGGCTGTGGGGCCAGTGCAGGTACTGGGAAGTCCAGTCATTATCGGCCGATTCTTGAGAACAATGTTTAAGAATGACTGACAAAGTTGAAGTTGCACAGTGGCTGGGTACTTCAAGACTAAAACCTTGCTTATAATCATTGCTCATAATCAACTAAGGCATTCCTGCAGATGAATGATTACAGTGTTTTGGAATAGCCATTTCAGACCCCAAGATCTGAATATTATTGAAAATTTGTGGTGTGATTTAAAGCCGGCTGTCCATGCTTGGTAACCATAAACCGGACTGAACTAGAGATGTTTTGCAAAGAAGAATGGACCAAAATACATTCAGCCAGAATCCAGACACTCGTTGGCAGCTATAGGAAGCATATAAAGGCTGTTATATCTGCAAAATATAGATCTAATAAATATTGATGTAATTATTCTGCTGCGGCGCCAAATTTATGCACATGCCTAATTTTGTTTGAATAATGATTACTGTAAATCCCATAAACTTCATTCCACTTCTCAAATTTAACTGTGTTTATTCTCTATATTATACAACTGAAATTGCCGATCCGAACAAAAAATTATTTATAAAGGAAAATCCTTAAAATTATCATCAGGGGTGCCCAAACCTTTTCATATCTATAAATAGCAAAGTGTGTGAATCTTTGCTCCCAGTATCTGGTGCTGCTTCAACTCGACCATTATGGTCTCACCTACAATTGATGTATGTTATTATATGTAATTAATAACACAAACAAAAAATATTTCTCAAAAAAAAAAAAATATATATATATATATATATATATATACACTCTTCAGCCACTTTATTATGTACACTTCGTCAATTGCTTGTTTCCAAATATCTAAATCAGCCAAACACATGGCCGCAACTCAGTGCATTTAGGCATGTAGTGGTGGTCAAAAGAAATTGCTCAAGTGCAAAACTGACCATCAGAATAGGGAAGAAAGGTGATTTAAGTTTTTTTTTTTTAACATGGCATGATTGTTTGAGCCAGACGGGCTGGCCTGAGATTTCAGAAAATGCTGATATACTGGGATTTTCACACAAATCCATGTCTAGAGTTTACAGAGTATGGTCCGAAAAAACGAAACACATCCAGTGGGCAGCAGTTGTTTGAACAAAAATGCCTTGATGTGAGAAATCAGAAGAGACTTGGTCATGATGATAGAAAGGCAACAGGAACTCAAATAACCATTCGTTACAATCAAGGAAACCAGAAATGCATTTTTTATTGAAAGTATGCCAAAAAATTATGGCAGTTCTGAAAGAAAAAGGGGTCCAATATTTTACTAGCTAATAAAGTGGCCAGTGAGTAGATACCTGCACTATATGCAAGGAAACAGTACCAATAATTGGTAAAATCCTGGAATCATCTTATTCCTTTACACAAAAAATCTTAATATTTGTTCTTTTGGTGGGTTTCATTCCATAAACTGATCCTCATATCTAGCAAACATTCGCCATGCAATCCTTTGTAGTCTGAATAAAACAGAGCATCCACTCCAACCTGACTGCCATCCCACATACACCTGATTCAAATTATCTGCTGAACATTTACATACAGTACTTTTATAAAACTTAAAGCAGTACTTTAAATTGTACTTCAGCAAAAACTTTGAAATCTTAACCCAAGAAATGACTTTAAAATGTCTCTGCATGTTATATGCGCGTATAAATATGTTCCCATGTCTTTATTTCACTGTAGACCCAGGTGATTTACTACAGTCCCACAACTGCCGAATGTTTTGTGCATGCATAATACTGTCGAGCATCGTTGCTAATTCTTTTGCATGGACCATATTTAAATGGATTATGACATCCAGGTTACAAGGTGATCGACCTGTAGCATCTTTATGACATGCATCGTCTTATTGCTGCTTTAGTAATTCAGCTTAAGCTTTATTAACAATAAAATACTCTCTTCTCAACGTAAGCAGTTTTGTGTTCATTATTATTGTGTCTTTGGTATTAAAGCCGTCCGACCGCTTCCCAAACCTGTCGATCAGGGTCAAATCTGTTTCATTATATATAACATACTAAAGTAAGGTGGGGATAAGCTTCACACACACACACAAATATACATGTTGAGGCAGGTAAGTTACCATAAAGACGTTTGTACAATGGCAGGTTTTTAATTTTATAAAGTATGTTATGACTGCCATTAACACACACCAACATCATAATCAGTGTGGATTCGCATGAAGTTCAATTTGTTTCTCAATGCAAAAAATGTATCCACTGAAATAAAACTGAAATTCATTCAAACACATTTCATTTAAGTATACCTGTTGACTATTGGTTAACATCTACAACCCCAATCCTAAAATAGTTGGGATGCTGTGTAAAATGTACAACCCCAATTCAGCTGGAACAGTATGGAAATAAATGTTTAAAAAATGCAGTGTTTCTTGACCGTGACATTGATTTCGTTGCCGACAATACGAAACCTTTCAAATGACTGTTCTTGATGAAGTGTCATGTGAGGCTTAAGTATACGCCTTGGCCTTTAAGCACTTTACCTCCCGATTCCTTGAATCATTTAATGAAGCAGAGGAAGAAATATGCAAATCCCTTCCAATCTTTTGAGAAACACTGTGTTTAAATATTTTAACAATTTCCTCATGAATCTGTTAAAAGTGAAGATCCTCTGCTCAGCTTTGTCAACAAAGACTCGGCATATGCTAGATGCTGCTTTTGTAGCCAATCAAGATTATAATAAATTTGTCATTCCTTCAATGTGTAGACAGTTTGGAAAATGGTAGAGATGTGCATCTTTACATACTGTAACTCCATACATACGGTACAATACGATTCAGAAACGATATGTTTTAAATTGGGCCGATTCTCTTTGAATCAAGTGAGTAGGTTTTTGCTTGATTAAAGGAAAACATCATTATCTTTCAACATAAGTTAATAGTAAAATGTATTTTTTCTTGCTTTTTAAAAAGATTAATGAAATAATAGAGAAGAAGTATACAGCAGTTGCTGGATTTGACATTCAGAAACATGTCATTGTTTATTAATGTATCATATGGCATTAAAAGAAACAGGCTATTGAATCTGTTACCACAATGGGTCTAACCGAGTTGAGGCTGGAACAAGCCCTACATGTCCGTGTTTTTGTCCTGCCGTGTCTCATCACCTGCCGATTTCTCATTTCGTGTTGAGGTACTACCGGTGTATTTGAATGCAACGTCCCTGCAAACTTCAATGGTGTTAACTAGTTTTTAGTTCTTCCTGTAAAAAACTGAGCTCCTTCCAAACTTTCAATTTTAAGCTCAGCGGAGCGTTTTGGATAAAGACGGACATTTTTGTCTCTTACGTTACAGTATTGCGAGAGTTAATTAGAGTCAGAGAAAGACAGGCTTCCTTAGGCTGAACGTGCATAACTGTTTCTTATGAATGCCACCAAACCTACTATTTCCGGTTCAACACTGATTGGCAACTAGAAAGTGCGATGTGTGTTGCCGCGGTGCATCCATGGGTATGAATGCAGTCTTTAAGCTCCTGTGATGGTAATGTTAAATGCAGTTATAATTATGTCAGTATCTCAAATAATGTGACATTTTCATGAATCCCTTTGTATTTTTGTATGTGCGCGTGCTGCGTGCCTCGTCTTTCTGTGTATGATAAACGGTCATTGCTGGCTTTCGTGCTAAATATCTAATTAAATGTTCTCTCTAAATGAACGTTTAAAATGTTTTAAATACAATTTCTAGTTTAAAACGGGATAAAATATGGCGAGTAATGCGATTGCGCACACTCAACCTTTGTGTATTATATTTAGAAAATGTGTTGTCTATCATTTAAGTGCTTAAGTGCTCTGATCTTGTATATCACAGGGTGTGAAATTTCAAGAGTGCTAGAGCGTGAATGGAGGGTGTAATCAATCTGTAATATGACATGACAGTTCAGACTGGCACCAGGTCCAGTCAAATTTTGTGTTTATAGCTCAAAAATTGACTGAGTTATGGCAGTTTGAAAATCTAAGGCTAAAGTTAAGTTAATAGAAAAATTTGGGTACAAAAAGGGGCACAGCGGGCACCCGGTTAGAGATATCTGTTAACTGTATACAAGCACACTTCTAAACGTTCCCGGCCATTTTCATATGTGACCCGTGCAACCCCTGATTAACTGTAGAAGGAAAAATATGCGTTCAAATGGGTAGAATAATAATAATAATAGTAATAATAACAAATGGAAGAACAATGTGTGTGTTTGCAACATACATAATAATACTGACTATTGACCATCAATTTTATCTTTTATATAAAGTGTTTCTAATATGCGTTCTATTTGGAAAAACCAGTATATTGCCTTCACTGACCGTAGTAAGCTTTCAGTTTCAACATAAGGAATAAAACTTCCCTCAGCAGCCATTAAAAGAAGTAACGTTTTTAGATATTAACTAGTCAGTAATACATTTTAAATGGTAATAATAACTCTTGTATTTAGACAATAGAGTATAAAAACCTAGAATGCAGAGAAAAGCCAGTAAATGGCATGGTAACACTGGAAAACACGTTAACTTTAATATTAAATAATAAAGATTCATTGATATACAGGTACATCTCCATAAATTAGAATATAATCAAAAAGTTAATTCATGTCAGTAATTCAATACTGTTTAAAACAAGTGAAACAAATATAATATATAGATTCATTACAAACACGGTGATCTGTTTCAAGTGTTTATTTCTGTTACTGTTGATAATTCTGTCTTACAGACAAAGAAAACCCAAAATCATTATCTCGAATTTGGGGGAGATTCACAATGAGTGGACTGCTGCTGGAGTCAGTGCTTCGAAAGCCACTACACATATATATTCAAGACATGGGGTACAACTGTCGCATTCTTTGTGTCAAGCCACTCATGCCCAAGACTCAATGCCAGAAGCATCTTACCGAGAAAATCAAGTTCTCAGAGTCTGGAGGAAGAGTGGAGACGCACACAATCCAAGCTGCTTGAGGTCTAGTGTGAAGTTTGGGGAGTCGCGTCATCTACTGGTGTAGGTCCACTGTGTTATATCAAGACCAAAGTCAGCACAGTTGTCTACCAGAAAATTTCAGAGTAATTTCTGCTTCCCTCTGCCAACAAGCTTTTTGAAGAAAAAAAAATGTTATTGTCCAATAGGACTTGGTACCAATACCTGGTTTAATAAACACAGTATCACTCTGCTTGATTGTCCAGCAAACTCACCTGACCTAAACCCCATA
>JAOUQT010333526.1:0-13280 GCA_025769995.1 Xyliphius kryptos
CGGCTGATGTACACGGCCATTTTGCTTTGTCCCAAAAGAAAGTTCACCAGTTGACACTTATACTTGTGTTTTTTGACATACTTAAAACCAAGGATAAAAACCTGTGGTGTGAAGATGACATTAATTGAGAGCAGAGAGAGAGAGAGAGAGAGAACAACGCAACAGACAGAGGCATAGATGCAGACAGAGGCACAGACCTAGCGACAGAGAGGGAGACACAGAGACAGAAATTTTTCTTGAACATTTTTGGTGCTTTGTCTTTTCTACAATGTTATAACCAGCCCAAAAACTAAAGAACCAACTTTATATTTTGCATGTTGGTAGGCACTAGAGTTACACAAATGCATGTGCACTAATGCTAAATAAATATTTTCATTATTATATAGTCATATGTTATATTAATTATATAGTCATAAAATAATATATTTTAATGTGGTCTGTGATGAATTTTGAACAGCCTGACATGATTGCAACAGCTCTGATTAGCAAATCAAGCCTGTCGTTGAACTCATGGACTGGCTACAGTATTTTGATTTTAACTTGGATTTTTTATAAAAGTAAATAATGTATTAGTTCCAGAGTCTGTTTACTATTCATTCAATAAAAGGGACTAAATACAGTAGTATGCAAAAATACGGGCATCCCTGATAATTTTCATGTTTTTTTTCACTGGTTGTTCAGACCAGCAATTTCAGTTGAACATATCATATAACAGACGAACACAGTGATATTTGAGAAGTTAAATCAAGTTTATGGAATTTACAGAAAGTGTGCAATAATTATTTTAAACAATTAGGCAGTTGCATAAAATTGGGCACCCATATTGTTCTATTGATTTGAATACCTTTAGCACTATTTATTAAAACACACATATTTTTAAAGCTCATTGACCCTTGACCTACATACACAAGTGAATCCAATTGTAAAAAAGTGTTAAAAAAAAGTGGCCAATTGCTCGTTTTTCCTCCTCTTTGCATCTTCTCCGAAGTGTGGCAACATGGGTGCCTCAAAACAACTCTTAAATGAACTGAAAACAAAAACTGTTCAATGTTTTCTGCAAAAGCATGGTCTTCTAAATATTGATGTTTTTTTTCTTTTGGGGTGCCCAAATTGATGCAACAGCATAATTTTGTTTGAATAATTATTGCACACTTTCTTTAAATCTTATAAACATACTTTAATTTCTCAAATATCACTGTGTTCATCTGCTGTTTCATACATTTAACTGAAATTGCTGATGTGAACAACCAATGATTTATAAAGGAAAATCATCAGGGTTCTACAGTATGTCTTGTAAAACTGGTAGCTCCAGTCCTAAAATCTGAATGGATGGAAGCCTAGTTCTGCTGTAAAACACTTGTTATACAACCTCCTACACTACAGTTCCATATTAATGGCATTCTTTGTTATAAGACAGTGTTTTGTTTTGCTGGGAAATTTGTTTCATTTTAGTAAACTGGTTTTGTAAAATTATGCCACGATCAGTTGAGCCCATTCAAACTAAAACATTTTTCTGTGGTAAGTGTTGCTCAGATTTAGATTTTGTTTTTGGTTTAAACCAAGAACTTCAAGAAGTCAGTTCCTCTGCGTTCATCCCTAAATCGCTTTATCAAAAGTGCAATCTTTAGAAGTTAAGGTTCAATACAAATCACATGTTTTGTCTACATACACGTTACCTTTAAAAGTCATATGTTATTTTTGTAGCTCGTAACCACTCTAATCCTGTGCTTTGTTATTTTTTAAAAAGCTTAGCTATTTCTTGAATCTTTTTGTGTGCATGTTTTTAGTCATTCTGTGTGCGAGTAGGTCAAACCCTTATGCACTCCCTCCAAACACTGATCCCCTAAAAATCCTCTGGCATTGTTTGTATTACAATCAATCCTGAAATTCTAGTCTAACCAGTGATGAAAACATGTTCCCTACTTTTTAATTAGACCCTTAGTTTAGCCCACTCTCTGTGATCAACACAGTCCAATTATGACTTGACAGAGGGAAGGATGGTTTGTTTATAGTCCAGGGATCAGTTGAGGCTTTAAAGGAAGCAGGTGGACACAGCTGTCTGCTGTGAAAATTATGGTCTAGGACCTGTGTTTTACATTCAGTTCCTGTTAAAATAAATGTTTACTTGGATTTAAGAAGCCACACCTATGAATAATTCTGAGCAAATAACTTTTAACATAAGGTTTACTTATAGAGGTGTGAAAAAGTCTTCGCCCCTTCGCCTCCTCCTCATTTCCTGTTTTTTTGGCATGTTTGTCACACTTAAGTGTTTCAGAACATCAAATCAATTTAAATAGTAGTCAAAGACAACACAAGTAAACACAAAATGCTATTTGTAATTGAATGTGTTTATTATGGGAGAAAAAAATCCAAACCTACATGGCCCTGAGTGAAAAAGTGATTGCCCTTAAACCTACTAACCAGTTGGGCCACGTTTAGCAGCAACAACTGCAACCAAGTGTTTGCGATAACTTGCAATAAATCTTTTACAGCGTTCAGAAGAAATTTTGGCCCACCTATCTTTGCAGAATTGTTCTAATTCAGTTACATTAAAGGGTTTTTAAGCATGAACGGACCTTTTAAAGTCATACCACACCATCTCAGTAGGGTTCAGATCAGGACTTTGACTAGGCCACTCAAAAGTGTTTAATTTGTTTTTCTTCAGCCATTTAAGACTTGCTGGTGTGTTTTGGATCATTGTTCTGCTGTAGAACCCAAGTTTGTTTCAGCTTGAGGTCACGAACTGATGGTTTACTTTCAGGATCTTTTGATAGACAGCAGAATTCCTAGTTCCATTTATAAGAGCAATTTTTTCACGTCTTGACGCAGCAAAATGGCCTTACACCATAACCCTACCACCACCACCATATTTTACTGTTGTTCTAAGGTTCTTTTTCTGAAATGCAGTTTTTCTTTTACGCCAGATGTAATAGGACACACACCTTCCAAACTTTTGTCTCATTGGTCCACAGAATGTTTTCCTGGAGATCATCAAGATGTGTTTTGGAAAAATTGAGATCAGTTTTAATGTTCTTTTTGCTCAGTGGTTTTATTTTTGGAACTCTTCCATGCAGGCCATTTTTGCCCTGTCTCTTTCTGATGGTGGAGGCATTAACTCTGACCTTAACTGAGGCAGGTGAGGCTTGCAGTTCTTTGGACGTTGTTGTGTGGTCTTTTCAGATCTCTTTGGTGATTCTTCGCTGCACTCTTGCGGTAATTTTGGGCGGGTGGCCACTTCTGAGAAGGTTCACCACTGTTCCATGTCTTTGCCATTTGTGGATAGCAGCTCTCACTGTGGTTCGCTGGGTTCTCAAAGCTTTGGAAATGGCTTTATAACTCTTTCCAGACTGATAGATCATAATTACTTTATATCTTAGTAAATTCTGAATGTCTGGATCTTGGCATGATGTGCAGCTTTTAAGGCTCTTTTGGTGGACTTCAATATGTCAGACAGGTCCTATTTAAGTGATGCCTTGATTGAGAACAGTTGTGGTAATAATCAGGCCTCAGTGTGACTAGAGACAATGTATAAATGTGATAAACCACAGTTATAGTATGTTATAACAAGGAGACAATCAGTAAACCTTTCTAGAAGGTTTAAGCTCCAGTATGTACATACAGGTGTCCAAATATTTTTGTCAATAATGTGCATGTGTCCAGGTACCATTTTCTGTATTAATATATTGTGTCCAAGTCCTGTGTTGTGTATATGATTAATCTGATCTTTAGGGGGTTTTATAGCTGCTATATGTTTATTCGGACAGGTAAAATCACTATGAATGTTATTTCTGCACCATTATATCGTCTACAAATAAATAAATAGTATCTTATAATTTAGTCAGACTGCTATATGCAAATGCATCCAAATTAATTCATAATTTATTGAAATATCTAAAACTCAGAAATGCTTTACTCAAAAATTCAGTTTATGTCCTACAATCTTGTTGTCCAGACTGTCCACAGGTGGCTTAAACCCCCGGGATCACCGCTTGTGGCTATATTTGTCATATTTTATATTTTTATTTTATTATAATGTAATGATATACATAAACATATAATAAAAAATGTAACAACATGTAAATCGGTTTACTTCGAACCTTAACTTATATTAAAGACCATGATACTTTGTTTTACATTTTAAATATATCTCATTTACTCCATTTGTCTGACTGTCTTTGTGTCTGTGTGTGTGTGCATGTCGCCTGTGTGCATTTGTGTGTATGTTCACAACAGCTTTGTTCTTTTGCTTGGGCTCTTTTATAAAAATTTAAATGGAATGTCTTGATGCGTTTTCACTTTCACAACAATATTTCAACATGTATTTGTGGTTGTGGATATTGTGGTTTTATGATTATTTTCTGTAATTAATACTCTTTAAACCATCCACCCACCTCAAGGAAACTTAACAAACTCAATTTTGACTTTCTCATTTTAATCTGTGCACCCTGTTGCTAAATTATGAGAAGTTGACCTTCTTATACTGTGTACTAACCGTGATTAAGGCAGTTTAATCTTATTTACTGAATATATCTTATATTTTGAGTTAGGCCTTCGGGCAATCAGCTGATCCCCTGTACAGGTACTGTAAATCTTTATTTGATAAGGGAGGTGCTTAACTAATACAGTGATTTTATTTATTTATTAATTTCCTCTTCCGAAAATAAAGGTAAAATGCATAAAATGTAATACACGTGGAAACCATTATTTAATCAAGTTCAGACATTTAAGTTAATTCCTAGATAAATTAAAGGGTGTATGTAGAAAGAACAGTATTCATTTAATTCGGTGGTGTGTATGTTTAGAACCAGGATAAGCGTTCCAGTCTGTTATTCTATCAAACAGAAGTTTAGTGTGCACGCGTCTCTTTTAGCGTTTTGCATGTGAAGAGCCACAGTCCTTGTCTGCAACTTTTGTCAAATCTAAATTAATTAGACATGCCATCTTTTCACTTTTTTCTTTTTGAATTCGCATTTCTCATATAGTCAAGGCTAATAAAAATTCAATTTACTGGTAGGATGCTGTTGTGTTTGCAGTGGTGTTGCTTTTGGATACATCATAGCTCCACTAAAGCCAGGTTTTATTACAGTCATTGAAAGTGGCAACTGTGCAAGATGGTTGCCAAATCTTTTTTGACCCATGACTGAATTAAAGGCGCCCTTGCCAGAAAAAAAGAGCTTTGACAAGGGAATGCACGGCGGCGCACAGATGAGACAGACTTTGTCGTGACGGAACTTCTGTCAAATAGATACTGTTTGTGCCAGCTGCTGGGATTGCTCTCGCTTTTTCAGTCTTTCTTCCTCGGTCTTGTATCCTCAGTGCCCTCCCCCAGTGCCAAACAGTGAACCACATTCCACACACAGGCACTATATGCGTCACTGCTTCTTTACTCAGAGCAGAACTCTGTTCTATAGTTAGTATGTATACCAACTCATGTGCATGGTCTTATCATCCTGATTAGAGTTCTGATTTCCAAATGGTCATCACTCAAAATGTTTTGGCAGAGACTTGAACTCTAGAGGTCTAAGAGGAACTAACAATAAAGCCTCCAAGTTTACCTTCAGGAAAACAACACGACTACAGAGGAAGTAATAGATGGGGAAGGTGATATGAATTAAGGTCATTAAGGGAAGCATAACAGTGAAGGTTTTTTGTGTTAGTTGCTGAGTGAATATTTGGAAGTTTGCCAAATCTTTCCTAGTCAGGCATGAAATACTTCTCCGTATCTGAGACAGACCATTACACACAGAACTCTTTGTTCGAAAGTGGAAATAAAATCACTATTGCCATATTAAAAAATTGAATATCCATACACACTGAAAAAAGAACGCTTGTGTGTCTGTTTAAATAGAGCTTAAAAACTGGAAAAGTCCCTTTCTTGGTCATTCTGTCTTTCAGGCAGCTTCTCTCAAACACACACTTGTTTTTATGCATTACATTTACATTTAGTTATTTAGCAGACGCTTTTATCCAAAGCGACTTACAAGTATCCCAACTTGGTTGGGATCAGAACACAGGGTTGAAACAGGACCCATCAGGAACTTTACAGCCTTACATTCATTTCATAAAGACTTTACCCAAATATTAACCATAAATACGATCACACTAACATTTAACAAACCTTATTCCAAACAACACAAAATATATATTTTTTACCATAAATGATTTACCACCTTGTGGTTCCCACAATTACATGAGGTCCTCACATGATAGTGTGTTAAACAGTCCCCACAATGTTATGTACAGTATGCATATAAACCTACACACACACACACACACACACACACACACACACACACACACACAATGTTCTGCGTCTGTCTGCACTGTTTAATCTTACTCCATATACAAAGGATTTTGAGGAGCTTGGGGGATATGACTGTACAAGTGAGAACAAATGTGTTCTCTTCTTTTTTTTAGGTTCACATAATCACACTGAAAGCAAGCAATATCTGGTTTTGATAAAGAGCTTGTTATATATTAAGTTTATTCATGTTTAAAGCAAACATTCACTTGAGTTATGGAAATTAACCCAGGAAATGTAAGAATTAGGATGTGGAGGCTCAAGTAGAGCTGCAACAATGCTAAAAAACTAATTAGTTTTTATCGGTCAACTAATTTGTCAACTATTTTGAAAACTGATTAAGTAGTATAGTAGGAAAAAACTAAATTTGTTATCGTAAATTGAATATTTTTTGCGTTGTGGTCGGAAAAACTCTAATTAGAATTGAAAGTTCAGACCAAATAACCGATCAAGTTACAAAACAAATAATCAGGGGTGATGTAAAAGTTAGTCGAGGTCTAAAACTTATTTTTAATCTTACGTGCTGTCTTTTTGTGTCACTTAGGTTGAAGGCATCACTGAGAAGCTGAGCGTTCATTTGTCTTTGTGGGTGTGCATGTGTGTCAGACCCTGCAGCTGACCTGTCAGGAGGGGACATGCCCCTTTAACACACAATTGCCAAACAAATGGTGAGGCAATGCACAATTGTTTATCCAGGCTTTTTTGTTTCTCTTTCTCTCTTTCAGTCCCTGTGTTTTCGCTCACATTCATTACCACTTATTTCTCCATTTGGTCAAAACCGACCAGAGCTGGTCGCAGGCTATTTCTAGTCTATTATGTCATGTAATAGAACAGTAATAGTTATGCTTTGTGGTTTTTATTTTTATTTTCATTTTGTTTTTGAATTTGGTGTTGTTTTACTGATTATCTATTTCTTAATGCATTTCACTGGTCACCTCACCCTTATTTCTTCTCTCCCCTATTCCAGAATTGTCGCTATGCCACCCGGGATGGTGCGTGTGATGCATGCTCTTGTCCCAGTCCTTGTGTTTTGCCACACAGTTTCATGGAGCTCTGCTTTTACACATCGTTATCCAAAGTTTCTGCGCAACGACACACACTTTGAACATCTGGCTCTTCACCCCGACCCACTGCTCGGACGGGTCTATGTGGGTGCTCGTAATCGCTTGTTCCAGCTTTCTTCAGACCTGCAACTGGAAAAGGAGGCTGAATCCGGGCCTGTGATAGACAGTCGGGACTGCCTTCCTCCCATCAGCGAGGCCAGCTGCCCCCAAGCACGGATAACTAACAACCACAATAAGCTATTGCTTATCGACCCGTACCGCCGGGAACTGATTAGTTGCGGTAGTGTGCATCAGGGCACATGCCAGAAGCGCAGCCTGGATGCTGTGGACACTGTGCTATTCTCAGCCCAGAGGCCTGTGGACACACAATATGTTGCTGCCAACGAGCCTGATGTTTCAACAGTGGGACTGGTGGTGCAAGCAAGTGAAGATAGTGATTCTGTGCTTTATGTAGGCCGTGGCTACACCAGCAGCCAGCCGCCCATCTCTACTCGCAACTTGGCTACTGAACCCATTTTTTCATATGAAGAAACGGCAAAGCTGGCAGTTGCCGGCCGGCTTTCGGAGTACGACCACCACTTCGTGGCATCGTTTGCACGCCGCTCCCATATCTACTTCCTTTTCTATCGTCGTGACCTGAAATCAATTTCACGTGATTATCGCACCTTTGTGTCTCGTGTCTGTTTGAGTGATACAGCGTACTATTCTTACGTAGAGGTTCCATTAATCTGCCGTTCAGCTGCTGGGAAGATGTACAAATTGCTGCAAGCAGCACGATTGGGTTTACCCAGAGGCAGAGAGTCCAGGGAGGAGGAGATCCTGTTGGGAGTTTTTTCTACCAGCTCCGCCTCGACCAACCGACCCAACGATGAGTCTGCCTTGTGCAGGTTCTCCCTTCAGGAGCTGGATGCTCGCATGGATGCCACCCGAGATCATTGCTACACAGAATTCGGACAGCAAGATGGAAGTAATGCTGCTTACATAGAATACGATGTCAAATCAAACTGCGCAGGTCTGCCAAAGGTAAGTAAATCACGGCTACACTACTTGTACTGGATGGTCAAAAGTATGTAAACAGCTAAGAGTAGATCCTATTTAAATTTGAGATTGAATTTGTTCCACGTTTTATTACCTCCAATCATCTGGAAAGTTGTTTAAAAGACTTTAAAAAGCTTTTCAGATGGCACATATGCATTTTTTTGATGGTTTGATGCAAATTCCTAGTAATGAGCATTCAAATCCATCTAACAAAAAAAGAGTGGCGGGGTTAAGGTCAGTAGTCTGTGCAGGCCACTTAAATTTCTTTCTATTAATTCCATCCAATTTGTTTTAAATATTTGTGCAAAAACCGGACTAGGCCTTCCATAAACTGTTTAAGAGGAAGGCCTAGAGGAAACTCTGCCAAAATAATGTAGAGGCTGGATGCTTCTATTAGACTGACATGAAGTCTTAATTCATTGTCTTTGTTTTTAATAGTTATAAAAAAAAATCCAAATGTATTATATGTTTTGAGTACTTTATATGCTGCCTACATACTGTATCTATTTTTAGCTGTAAACAAATAGGTCTGCCATAATCCTTTTTGCTTCATTGTGTGTTGAAATGTGATTGAATGTTAAGTTTGTCTTTACCTCAAACCAGTTTACAAAGTGAACCACTGTTAAAGTAATGAAGCCAATAGCTCTTAGGGCTAAAGTAATTATACTGATGTGAAGTGGCTTAGATTGGATGTATTTGACAGCTTGTTTTACAGTGCCCCTCTTGCTTTGGGAATTTGTGGGTGTATGGAGAGGAAGTGACAGATGGGGCGGGTTCTGGCTGAGTAGTGCCATATTGATCCCCTATATAAAGATTCTGCATAAAGGTCAGAGTACTTGAGCTGACCTCTAAACTCCTGATTTGTTTTAGCCCTAGTTCTAAATTAGAGAAGCCTGAGAGGCCTTTGAGTTGCTAACTGTAGCTTTATAAAGTGGCTATTTAAATGATCCTTATGCAGTGGTGAAGAAAGACATTGATGTGTTAAAGGAGGGGAAAATAAAACTAATGAATTATCAAGAAATACAATAAGAAAAAGACTAAATGACTCTGTATTAAAACTAGAGCAATGCACACAGGATTAATGTGTAATACAGCAACCAAATTAACAAAAGCATTTTGTTAAAACTAAAATAATTGCATTATATTTTGTACAGTCAGTTCGGAAGGACACAGTTTGTGTGAAATTGATGGAAAATCACTGTTGTCTCTGTACAACCTTAAGGACCAGCAGATTATAATCTTATTTGGAGCCTTTGAACTTCAAGGCCAGATGCTTCCCATAGCTGTGGTCAGCATGCCCACTTTTCATTCACAAGCAGGAGCTAAATTAAAAAAAAAAGAACAGCAAATGAACAATTATTGTTTTTTGTTATAATATAAAGTTATAATTTACTTAGTGAGTAAGAAATTGATTCATCCAATAAAATAAACAATTCTGTTTTTAATCTACTTAAGAAGGTCTATATCTGTTAATATACCTAATATGCATCATTTTAACAAACAATTTATATGCGCTTGTGTGTACGTGTCTCCATCCATTTCCAGACGACTCTGGAGACTTACTCCTGCGGTTCTGACCATACTCCAAGCCCAATGGCCAGCTACATCGCCGTGGAAGCAGAGCCCATACTAGACAGTCCATCTTCTCGACTTACCGCGGTTGCTATTAGTATGAGAGCCAACCACTCCATCGCCTTTTTGGGAGACTCCAAAGGAAATTTACGCAAGGTAAGTTTGGTTCGCTCACTTTTTTCCCATTCAGTTGGATTTTTTGATGTGTTTTGTTTTAATTTGGACTTGATTAATAGACTCACAGATGTTTATAGAAACTTCAGTACACTAAGCTAAAAGAAAAGTATTGAATAAAATTTTGTTGTGTTTATTGTGCAATTGTAATGCAACAACCATTAATGGCATAATATTTTGTAAAGAAATAGTGTACAGGTCTAAAACAGATGTAGGTTAAGATGCATGATCATATCTCTCAGATCAGAATTTTAGCTTTAAAATCTGGTAAAGCATTCAACACACAAGCCAAAAAGAACCTACACCAAATATCTTTAGTATTACCAGTTTGATTTATACTAATTAATACTTAAATCTGATTTGTCCAGCCGTGACATTATTGACAGTAATGTACACCTCTGACCGCTTCACATTCGTATCAATGCATGATATGCAATACATATTTTCCCAATTTTTTTACATGCTGCATTCTGTAATTTGGCACTATTGTAAAATTGTGTTTGTAACTGTTTTATAAAAGCAATAAGGCACTTGTGGTTGTGTATATAATTGTGAATAGAACACGGGAAAGGGGTGTAAATGTATTCGCCATTGAGTTGTGCCTAACACCTTTTTCTTAGGATTTCTTCACAATAAAGAAATGTCCTCTCAGGCCTTATTGCTTTATTAAACCTCCAGCTACAAAAGGCCCAGAAAAAGTCTCGGCAGTGTTCATCAGTCATATAATAATGGTCATTTTTAAAAATGTAATTAACTAATATATATCAGAATACTTTTTTAATCATCCAGGGAAATTGCAGGTGTATAGGGTTTATGCAGATATATAAATGTATGGAAATCTATGCAAGTTACAATGTGTTATTATTTATCAACATTTAAAACAACACTTAATCATTTAATAAAATTTAATTGATGTTGCAAAGTTAATAATTAAATAGAAATGGAGATATGCACATTTGTTTCAGCTATTTTTTTAACGGTCATTTAATTTTTATAGTGAAAGGGATGCACCGCGGGGATTATATACTATATGTTAGATTTCTGTGTTAATAATGTTTTACAACTCACATTGTCATTACTTGCCGACTGTTGAAATTAATTGTAGAAAATTTAGAGGAATCAGAAAAAGGTTTTCTCTTAACTCTCATGGCCATGTTTATTTTGTTACTATAAAACTATGTATGTGTGAACATTTTAAGAAACACTGAAGGATTTGTTGAGAGAGAAGTGTAGGCATTTATGTGTGATATTGTAAAAGGAATTCTTAGCAATGAAATTTTAGTTTTGCTGTAAGTTTAATTTCCACTGGCTTATGTGAGATTCTTGTAATTTTTTAAGGGCTTATGTGAGGACCCATGTAAATAGATAGATCTATTGCATGACTATGAATAGTTACTTTGTCTTATGGACATAGTACAGATGTCTCTTACTGTTGTCACCATTGAGATACTGAGCGCTTCAGATACTGAATGCCTCTGTCTTCATAATGACTCCTTACACTTTTAAAACTAGAGTAATGGCACAGGCCAGATGTGAGTTGAAATAGAGATACTGTCTTGGGAGTCAAGTGCCATGAGTGAGTGTTGGTCTGCATATATGTTACAGTATTTGTTTGTGGGAAATAAAGGACCAATGCAAAGTGTACTGAGTGTGAGAAACTAGATTGTCTCTATTAAACTGAAGATGTTGTAAAAATCACATTCATCACATGGATAAAAATTAAAATGGATTCATATCTACTGTATGTCTGTAGTGCTGAAGTTCCTGACTGATACGTTAGTGAGGTGACGTGTTCCCATGCTTTTGTAGACTCAAGTACTGGTCAAGTACCTTTATCTGGCTAATGATCTTATAAAAACTTAAGTTTGAAAAAAGGCCATCACTCATGTTTTAGTGGTCACATATTTTAATTCTTATTTTCTGGGATTTTTATCAGAAGGTCTTTTTAAGTATTTAACACAATTAAATCACTTAAATAACGGTTTAGTTTCCTATTCAGTCGGAAAAATACTAAGTGAGCAGGTAAGTAGAAAATGTCAGAATATCAAGGTAAAATGGTCTAAAAATGTAATGTGTTTTTTTTTATAAATCTTTTAGTATTATTGTAGTATTGTTAGTAAGTATGCAGAATGCCCCAATACATAAATGATTTGACTTTTTTTTTGTTTGTTTTACTTTATATTGAAAACTGCAAATACATTTAGAAGCACTGTGGATATTTTGTATTCCTAAATGTTTAAATATTAGTTAATACATTTATCTTAAAATTTAAAAATGATATTAAATATTTATTAAAGTAGTCAGATTAAAATGCAATTGCAAGTAATTCAGGCACATCATAGTAATAAAAAAATTAAAAAAACCAACACAGAAAAAAAAAACAAAAACGAAAAAAAAAACAACGGGTGTAATCAGTGTTATCTTACTAAAATATGCAAAACCTTGGTTTTAATGATAATTACAGGTAATAATAATCATTTATATTTGACTTTTGTTTTATTTTGAATCCAGGGACTGCAGCAGATGTTTTATTTTTTATTTTAGGGACATCATTGATTAAAAATATTTAAATTTTGTTTAATTTTCAATTTATTATTTCACTTGTTTTTTCTTTGATTACCATTGTAAAATAAAAATTAAAGTGTTGTTTTAGAGTCATGTATCAGTACAGTGGATTTTTTTTCTCTATTACATTTCCAGTCTTCTTTAGATTATGAATTTCTCTTTATTTTTGTAATATCAGTACTAGGTTATTGTTAACAAAGTGTTATTGCTATTGATTTTTGTTTATAGGTTTTTCTGGGTCCTGATGGTGAAGTAGAAGAATATGCTGTTATTCCCATCCAAAATAATGCCCCAATCAGCAGTGAGCTAATTCTTGACCAATCAGAAGAACACCTTTACATCATGACAAGCACAATGGTAATCCTCTGGAAATATTCTATAATACAGTACATGTAGGGCCGCACGGTGGCTTAGTGGTTAGCACATTCGCCTCTCAGCGCTGGGGATTCCCGCTTCGAATCCCTGTCTGGGTGGAGTTTGCATGTTCTCCCCGTGTCTGCGTGGGTTTCCTCAGGGTTCTCCGGTTTCCTCCCACATCCCAAAAACATGAAGGTAAATTGAATGCT
>JAOUQT010333533.1:0-13280 GCA_025769995.1 Xyliphius kryptos
GTTTCGTTTCACTGTGTACTGTAACACTGTATATGGCTGAAATGACAATAAAACTACTTGAGACTTGAGACTTGAGATATATATATATATATATACACACAAGTCATTGCCAATTTAGCATCTTCAATTAACCTAGTGTGCATGTCTTAACTGCACGGAGTACCTGGAGTAAACCCACATGAGCACAGGTGGATCATGCTAACTACAAAGAGGATGCACATGGGAAGACACAATTATACTCAGACATGTCAGGCTACACTGTTACCAAGTTCTATTTAGATTGGTGAATAATATCATCAAGCACATTTCTGAGGTAAAAAATGAAAGAAAACTATTCTAAAAACATCTTTGATGCTAGCATCCAATGCAGATCATGTTAAAGATTATGACATGAGAATGATGATAGATAGCACAGATACAGTAAGAGGTTCATTACTCCTGAATCCTAGCACTTCAGTGCAGTTAATTTTAACAAATAAGGGAACCAAAAAATCTGTGATTGTTCCTCTCAGTAAATGTAGTTTGTCACATGTTTAGTCAAAAGGATTGGGGGATGAGACAAATCATTGGAATTATGCTGTGAATGCCATCTTTTATACCAATGAAAGCCCTCCCCAGATGGCAGCAAGGAATTTCGAGAAAAAACTGCATTCACCTTTTTACAAAGCAATGTAATTGAGAACAAACTGTCATTGAATTGGAAAGGAGCATGACGGCGGGCCATAGCAGGCTGTGCTCCAGTTCCTGTAGCCGCTGCATTGAGCGATGGGTAACTAGGCGTGCTCCAGGCCACTGATGCTGAGACTCTGTGCTCTTCGGAGCATATGAGTGACATGAGAGGCTGCCACAGATAACATGCGAAACAAACATCCACAATGGCCTTTCACTGCCTTCAGTATACACAGTTCATGGTCAGTAGACTGTTACGGTTGACACAGACAGGGAGAAAATGTGATCATCTCAGTTTTTTCTACAGTGTGATTTATTGCCCCATTCAAAATTGTTAGACTACACTTGACATTGGGATTAAATGCGCAAGTGTTCACTTTGAAAATCTCCGTCTACCTACAACAACATAAGAGATTGTAAAGAATTACATTCAAGCCATTCTTAGAAATTACTTAGAAATTGTTTTGCAATTAATCAAATGTTATCTGTGGTTTAGAATGGTTGCCAGAAAATATAGGAGGACAAGAAGGGGAAAAAAAGAAAGTGCACACATGAATTAACTTGAATGCTCATTGAGTCTTCCACAATGTAGACTGGAGTGGGTGTCAGTGGCCTTACTCGTCTCACTGCCTTATTTTGGTCTAGAGACAAAGAATTAAAAATAAAAAGAACTGCAATTGAGAGAACAAAAGTTTCCCCTTCAAATTATGAAAATGAGACAAAAAGAGGTTCTTTTGCCTTTCAATGCACCATCAATCATTCCCCAGGCCTGTGTCTCCCAATTTAATCAATCTAAAGTTATTTTAAAACTTGAGACATCAGTCCAGATGCCCATCCTGTTAATCGGAGTAATTGCTGTATCCATCATTTAAATCATCTGTTCTGCTGTAAAAGTTTTTCTCAAACAAAAGTCCAAATGTATTCAATATTTACTTTGTTGAAAATGTGAATGTATACTTAGACTGTATACTCAGACTGTATACTCAGACTTTATACCAGATATAAAACACTTAGGTAATTTAATATATTTTACACACTATACGCTGGCAGACACTGATGCCGTAGACCATTCAGGAGATTCATGCTTGTGTTTTTTTTGTTTTGTTTTGTATAAACAGCAGCGAAACGTATTACCTTTATCGGCTATGCTGCGGCCTAATTATTCCTCCCCAAAGTCCTCCCATCTGTCCTCTGATTTTGAGGCCTGAGTCTCTTTTCAGGGTCTTGACAGGGAGTAGTACCGCAAACAGTAAACTGGTAGGGGGCCTTCGTTTCGCACCAATCCTCGATTGTGCCCTTCTAAACCAAAGCACTCTTCTATAGCTTTTTGATAGGCTTTCAATCCCAGCCCCACTGACAAGGATTTCTTTGGGAGGAGTAGGAGTCTGGGGTTTTTTGGTGATGTTGCAGGGGGCAGAGGGGCTTACTGCAGAGATTTAAGGGAGTGCCGAGGTGATTTTTTTGGTGGAGATGGAGGGGGGAGTATGTGGTGGAAAGTAAAAACTGCAGCAGATGGGGCTGATTGTGCTCTCTACGCAAATTAAGGAGCTAGACATCTGCAGCCGCTACATACTGGTGGTCTGAGGCAATTAAGGCAGGGTAATGGTGAAGGGGGGAGGACTGCAGGACAGAGGAAAAGACAGTCCTGCCTGCCAGTGCATAGAGATGGAGTCAGGCTCACATTACAATGACTCTAGCTACAATAGAGTAAGCCAGCCAAGAAGAGATGGGGCACACTCGGTGTATGCGGGGAGACTTGAAGATTAATGTATGAAGAAGAAGCTACCAACGACACACCACATAGCCAAAATACAAGAAGGGGCCTTCCAAGCACAAGTCAATCCCTAAATCTGAGGAATAAAGTATATTAATTTCTCTCTTCTTCCCCATTTAAAACCTGTGGTCATTTACAGGGGTGACAACTCAGATGTTTGCTGTTCCGGATTTAATGTGGAGTGCTTCTCACATTTTTTTGGTGGTTTGCCCTCAGTCTTAACCCCCCAAAAACATAGTAGAGGTGATGGGACAAAGCAAGGTCATCCCTAGGATTAGACCCCTTTAACGTTGCCATTATTTATGGAATGGGTGCTGGGGGATATTTGGGACAGGAGAAGAATGCCTCCATGGTGTTTACAGGGGTATCTCTCTTGGGATATGCGTACAACAATGACAGTCCACTGCAGATTTGCATAATTCAATCTGATTTAATCAGCCCAAGTTGTTTTAAATAATTGTTGTGAACAACAGGATGCAATTGTTGTTGTCAGAATGGGAAACTGTTTGGACAATTAGAAAGATAAATCTAATCACTTATTAACATGTAAAAGCACACAATAATGATATAAAGCCTTCTAAGATCTATACAGATCTATATAAACTCTTTTTGCTATGTTATGCGAGTTATTATGTAAATAAGCAAATAAAATACACAATATACACTTTATTAGGTACACCTTGCTAGTAACGAACTGCCTTAATTTTTCATGGCATATGTTCAGATTGTATTCTACATTCTTTGGATGTAACGAGTAGTTGTTTGAGTTACTGTTGCCTTTCTATTATCTTGAACCAATCTGCCCAATCTCATCTGTCCCCTCGGATCAACAAGGTTTTTTGATTGCTGCTCATTAGATATTTTCTCTTTTTCTGACCTGACTAGAGATGATTGTGCGTCGAAATGCAAATTGAACAGGTGTACCTAATAAAGAGGCCAGTGAGTGTATACAGCAGGAATAGTTTAATCCAAGGTGACTTTCATCATGGCCCAGTTACATTGGAGGTCAACTGAGAGCATGTCCTGTCTTTAAAGAAACGTTACTTAGACAGAGTCCCAATTATTCCCGATTGGCTTTGTCAAGTCTGAAACAAGATCCTGTTTGGTGTTGATCCTGTGGTTTTGTCACCTTTTTGTTCGTCCCCATTGGATAAGGCAAGAGTGTGAGGCTCTCTCCTGACATACAGTCAGATGGGTGTGGAGTGCTACCGCTGAGAGAGTCCGCTTTCAAAGAGACACCAGCGAATCCTTTTAAAGAGAGCGCAATAAGTTCACAAAGTGCGTGAGGTTACTCATGCATGGACTCAATGAAGCTTTTCAAAGCTGGGGTACTCATACACAGACAGACTTACAAAGTGTTTGTTCAAGACCCAGCTTTGTGTCATCACTTGACAAATGTCCATCATCTCAACATGTGCTTTTGCAAACTAAGTCTCAGATCAATTAGAGATGGGTCCAAATACAAACACTTTTCAGTTTTCTCTCTGCCATTTCTAATAAATACTCACAGTCTAGTGACAAATCAACACTGGAGTCATTCCAGTTATAAAGTATCAGAAGTTGTCCAACATAAACACACCATAACAAAACAATACAGTAGGCCTTTATAAAATAAAACCTTTACGGTTTTTATGAATGTAAAAGTTCATACTGTACATTTCAGACTGCAGGGGCAACTGCACAATATAATAGTCATATACTCAGAGTTCACCGACAGCCAAGCAACTCATGCACCAGCTCATGATTTAGAGCTATTTTGCCCTTGTTCTCCGTGAGTGAGTGGAGCCCTGAGGATATTTTTCCTGCACTCTTTGGAGGAGTCGATGGTTCTTATAATTGTTCAGTGGCGTGAATCAGCCATCACAAAACACTGGAGCACATTGAGAGCCCTGGCAGAGGGCAGCAAGGAGGTGATGAAGTGGCAGTGAGAATGAACTTAATCCCCTAAGCTCTTGTTGGGGCTTGTCTGTGCATTCCCTCCTTCCCCAGGACCCCAATCTTACAAAGAAACTCAGAGAGCACCCCGTCTGTTTGGAAAAAAAAATTAAAAGAGAAAATACAGTTCTCATTAAATATGTGAGGCACTTTAAACAGGAGCTTGCTGTGGTTTGGACAGATGGCATAAGAAGACTGCAGGGTAGAAAAATGGACAGTATTTGCAAACTAACATTGTGAGCGTAGAGAATTTTTTTATTTTGTAATCTAGAACTACTGAGTAATCTACCCAGAATTATTACGAAATACAGTATATATCTTTATTAGGTATGTATACACACCATTTACTTAAATATTTCACTGCAGTAATAACACACATGCACCCAAAACTATGCTGTTTTCTGTGCTAAAAATAAAAAGTTCTTGGCAGCAGCCTGATTTATTTAGGCATACCCGACCATATGTGGCATTCAACATATTATGGATGCTAGACTGTCATGGGTACCCAAGTCGCACTTATCTGCACGGAGTGAAACATATAACTGTAACCTGGAAAAGTTAATGTTGGATATGATAGGAACGTGGTGGAAACCGTGTATCACAGCTGGCGGAGTAAGGAGACTGTGTAGCAGTAGACCAGTGTGTCCATGCTTTTTCACTTGCACCAATGAATGTTCCCACCATGGATACATAAGCATCAGATATGGACCATTTAGCAATGGAAACAAGTAATTGTGATGGAAGCATGTATCTATCCAAAATAATAACATAAGCCTATGCATCAAGTATTACCTTTAGACTTACGCAGACTGACATATTTATAAGGAATACTGATTACGATTTGATGGTCATGGCAAATTTAGCAGCAGTTTCTGCCTGCACTATACGTACTGAGATTTCCCCTGACTGCCTAAACTGACTGTGGGAAAGTGTAAAACTGTTCTGTGAGCAGACGAATCAAAATCAGAATTCTTTATGAAAATCAGGTACGCCGTGTCATTCGAACTAAAAAGAAGAAGGACGGCCCAAGTTGTTATCAGCGCTCAATTTAGAAACCTGCTTCTCTGATGGTATGGAGTTGCATTAATGCGTGTGGCATGTGCAGCTTACACATGTGGAAGGACACTATCAATGCTGAAAGGTATATCCAGGTTTTAGAGCAACATAAGCTCCCATCAAGACAACGTCTCCTCCAGGGAAGACCTTGCATTTTCCAGCATAACAATGCCAATCCACATACAGCATCAATTACAGGACCATGCGTAGAAGAGTCCGTGTACTGAACTGTCCAGCCTGCAGTCCAGATAGAAAACATTTGGCACATCGAAAAACATAAGATATGACAAAAAAGACCTGAGACAGTCGAGCAACTAGAGTCCTACATTACACAAGATTGGTTTTACATTTTATCCCTCGACTTTAGCAACTTGTCTCCTCAGACCCTAGACGTTTACAGAGTGTTGTAAAGAGAAAAGTCTCACAGTGGTAAACAAAGTCCTTGTCCCAACTTTTTTGAGATGTGTTGTTCTCACGAAATTTAAAATCACTTATTTTGTCCATCAAATGATGCATTTTCTCAGTTGAAACAATTAATTTGTCATCTATGTTCTATTCCGAATAAAATATGGAATTTTAAAACTTCCACATCATTAAATTCCGCTTTTATTTACAATTTGTACTTTGTGCCAACTTTTTTGGAATCGGGTTTGTAGAAATGGTTTTTCTAAGTTCATCAGATTAACAAAAGTTATATAAAGTTATATTAGTTAGACTTCTAACATTTCTGTAGATGAAGTTTGCATTGTAACTGATTTATATAGATATAAAGAAACACACCAGTAATTGAATCAGCTAAGAAACATAGTTCGGTATATTTATTCCTGGAAGTGCAAAATGTAAGGTAAACTTCCGGTTAGAAGAACATCTGGTTATATTTAACGTACCAGATGTGGAATATTTGTTTTGGTGAAATAAAAATACAAATTGGCATGTTACGTTTCACGACCTCAATTTTTAACACAGAAACTTACACTCACTGGCCACTTTATTATGTACACAGGTTCAACTTCTTGTTAACACAATTATCTAGTCAGTCAAATCATTTGGCCAGAACTCATTTAGGTATGTATAGGTGGTAAAGTCAACTAGCCGAAGTGCAAACCAAGCATGAGAATGGGAAAGAAAGTTGGTTTAAATTACCATGGCACAGGCTGTTCTGAGTATTTCAGAAACTGCTGATGGTTTTTTACACTGAGCCATCTCTAGGGTTTACAGAGAATTGTCCGAAAAAAATAAAATATCCAGTGATGTGTGAATGAAAATGCCTTGCTGATGTGAGAGGTCAGAGGAGAATGGGCAGACAGGTACGAGATGGTAGAAAGGTAACTCAAATAAACACTTTTACTACCAAGGAATGCCTTCTCTGCCAAGATGAATGAAGGCAGTTCTGAAGTTAACAGGGGTTCCAACTTTTAACTAGCATGATGTACCTAGTAGAATGGCTGGTGAGTGTTTAATACTATGGGAAAGATCTGATGTTACTAAATTTGATGTTTCCTCTGCTGAGAAAAATGTACTACAGTCATGTTTTTACAGATGGTGGGTATATTTGGTTTGTTCTATAAAGTATGAGAAGCACAATTAGCTTATGTAAATATTTTATTCTGTTGAACTATAACAGGAAATTTAATCCACACATGCTTCAGATTATCCAGTGTATCTCAGTGTAAAGTAATTCCTTACTCTATCAAGTGTTTTTGACACAAGCCGGTCTAGGTTTTATGGAACATACTGAGACATTTTCAAAAAGCGCTCATTTATAGTATATTTATAGTATTTATAGTATTATAGTTCAACATCTTCATTTGGCTTCAGTAAAATATTGAGGAAAATCAAAATATTTGGCATGTAATACTCCAACTTTACTGCCTGGCGGCATGTTACTCTGTCCTAAGTCACAATACTGAGTGAGCTGCGCATTGTTACACAACAGTTAAACAAAGTTGCTCGCATACGGATTATATTACAATTATACATCAATATAAATATGTTACGAAATAAGTAAAAGCTTACAGGTTACTGTGCAAAATCAGTAAATCTCTGTAGAAAGTTGGAACGCATTCAATATTTGGTGATTGTCACGCCATTATAGGCTGAGCCCACACCGCCCTCTGCTGGACGCACTTCCTTCATTAGCTGCTCAGATACCATTGCGTAAGATTCCGAACAAAAAGAAATGCTGAAAGACACAATAATAAATTAATAAATAAATACAAACTGTAATTTTGAAAGTATAAAAATGCACGTACCAGAGCATGTGCATGAAAGAAGTACAATGCAAACCAATGTGATATTGAAAATAAAGCATTTTTTAAAAAATATTTGGAAACTGCTTAGGGAATGTCTGTTGGATTGATGTGTATACATCTAAACATCAGAAATATAAAGACATCATGAATTCATTTGTCAGTCGAATAAAAAAAAAAGCAGCAGGATGCCGAGAGAGAGAGAGCTATAATACACAGTTATAAAAATGTTTTGTTATGATTAAGACTACTTAAAACGAGTCAAGTCTGTTAACACATGTATAAACAATGTGATATTCCATACATAGATTACAAACACGGTATATACATAATAATTAAGAGAATGACAGAAATTAGAATTGGAAAGCATTTATAATGCTGGTAAATTTCATGTATGTAAAATAATATAACCCCATTGCAACAAGTCATGTCAAAAATCCTTATGAAAGCATATTAAATTCTTTCAAATAGAACTAAATATCCAGAGTGCAGGATACAATGACAGTATCTGATATAGGATATGTGATCGAGGTGCAGCTGTTTGTCCACAGTCAGGCTCCAACCAGATCACTGTTTATCATCATCTGGTTTACGAAAAATTGTTGAAAGTTCATGCAACAGCAGCTCTTCTGAGGCACTACAGGATTTGCGTTCTGAAGAAGCACGTGATTCTTTGCGCATCAGCGTGTCCAGAGATCCCTCTCCCCCACTTGATCGAGTCAGTTTTGGGATGACTGTGCCTTCCAACGACCTGCTTTTCCCTTGGACAAGACTATCAGAGCGAGGGGGCACCTCCAGGCTCTTGGAATGTCCACTGGATAGAAAGCTATTTTCCAAGGACTTCAGCACCTGCAGACCAAAGTCACCAACCTCCTCATAAAGTGGCTCTGGGCTTTCATCTCTCTCTTCTAAGGAGTCCTGCTGTACCTTCATGGGCTGCAAAAAATGCCAAGCAGTAGAACATGTTAGTGTAGCTGATTTTATCATTTTCATTTCTATGAAAATGTGTGTGTGTGTGTGTGTGACATAGATCACTGCCAGTTTTCAGATATTATTTCATGCCCTGCACTTCAATTCATTTACTATACCAGGTCTAATAAATATTAGAAATAGAATACAAGTATATCATGATTTTTCTAGACCTTATAACAACACAAGAAACCATAATTAAAACCCTTCTTTCAAAATCGGGATCAACATACAGTGTTTGAAAAGGACTTTAGCAGAACTTTGCCTCTAGATATTTATCTCTATAGACTGATTTAGGATCATTTGATTTAGGCACTGATTTGTGGACTTTTAAAGCTTTACTTTTCACAGTATGTGGATTCAGACATACTGCTAATGAGTATAACACTTCCCACAGTATAATGCAAATAGGAAACGTACCAGAAACCACACCCTAGATTTAAAACACACCTAGGTAAGGTCTCAAAAAGCATTTGGATATCTAAGAGATTATCTTCAATTATCAGATTCAATGTGTGGTTATTGGTACGTTCACTGGAATACAAATAATTTCAGGAGATCTCAGTCATTGGTTGTAACCATAGGTTTAGTATCACTGCGACAACCTCAAGATAATTGCTGAATACACTGAGAACAAAAGAAAAAATCCAGCTTGCAAATGCTTCAGGCTTAGGAGTCACCAGAGGCTACATGATTCCCTCCTTTACCTCCACCCCATTTCCAAAACAGAGTTTTGGACAGAGGACCCAGCATGCCCTCAAGGCTACGGTCACATAACAATGCACTGGAACAATTTTATCCACCTTGTGCATCCTGTTATCTTCACTGAGCCAGCTCTACATCCTGATAGTGTCGTATCAGGAAACCTCAGCTCCCAAAAAAATGGGAGGGTCAAGGAAATTCAATCGAACTCCTCAATTAGGGAAACAATGTTTTGCAAAGGTCTGTTGCACAATATATGATATTTGATAGGTTTAACTAATGTTAAAAAAAATAATATGCAAAACCTAAATGACAAACTTTTTCATGTGTGCAATAAAAAAAATAAATATTTAAACTGTATGCAATAAGAAGAACAATAAGGTCAAAAATATACTCACAAAGTACATTGATAGTGTCCTTCGATCATGAAGTTTTCTCTGAGCACATAAAAAACAACTCTTAAGCATACAATCTTAAAGATAAGTCATTAAATTGTACAATAGAGGGTGTTAAAGCCGAAATAGTGCCAAGTTGAATATATGTGCATTACCAGTGTCTGATTAGCAGAAAGCATAGTGGAATTGGTGTTACTCTCTTCTCCACGAATTGGAACTAAGGGCATGGTGCCAAACTTCTGCTTGCAGATGTCAGATGAAGAGTGGCGTCTCATAACAGGAGGCCGCAAGTCGTCGTTCTAAGAAATGGACAAAACTATATGCGTCAACATCTAATAGTTTCAAGTTACCAATGAAGAATTGCAAAATTATATCCAATGAACATTACCTAGCAACTGATATCCAAGTACCTAAGAAACAATAGCCATTTAACATATGATACCTGTGCTTTCAGAAGACTGGTCATCCAGTCCCAAAGCTCTGTTTCACAAGAACAACTGAGATACCTGTCATGGTAACGAAAATGATTACTATTAATTATGGAGGCATACCAACAAGATCCGTAACATGCTATATATACACATGCTATATATACACACACACACACACACACTCACACACACACATAAGGCTGATTCTTGTATTGTTTATTTTTCTACAAACACAATTACATAAAAGTAAATGAAAAGTAATGAAATAATTTACAAATGTTAAAAACTGATATTTTATTCACAATAGAATATAAACAACATATTAAATGTCAAACGTGAGATCATTTGAAATGTCATGCCAAATATTGGCTCATTTGAAATTTTGTGACAGCAGCACATCTCAAAAAAAGTTAGGATGGGGCAATAAGAGGCTGAAAAAAACAAAACCAAACCCAAATCCCAACTCATTAGGTCAATAGGTCATTAACATGACATGAGTTGGGAAAGGGCACTAAGAGGCTTGAAAAGTTAAAGGTACAAAAAAGGAAAAGCTGGACGACCAACTGGCATTAACATGCCTGGGTATAAAAAAAGAATATTGGAGTGGCAGCATCTCTCAGAAGTAAAGATGGTAAGAGGATCAACAATCCCCCTAAGTCTGTGCTGACAAATAGTGGAGCGATATCAGAAGGGAGTTTGACAGTGCAACATTGCAAAGAGTTTAAAAATATCATTATCTACAGTGCATAATATCATCAAAAGATTCAGAGAACCTGGAAGGATCTCTGTGCACAAGAGACAAGGCCAAAAATCCATACTGGGTGCCCCTGATTTTCGAGCCCTTAGACAGCACTGCATCACAAACAGATATGCTTCTGTATTTGAAGTCACAAAATGGGAAAGAACATTATCTGTAAACACAATTCACCGTGCCATCCGCTGTTGCCAGCTAAAACTTTAAAGAGAAAAGGGGATGTCTCACAGTGGTAAACATGGCTTTGTCCCAACAGTTTTGAGATGTGTTGTTCTCACGAAATTTAAAATCATGTAATTCTTCTCTTTAAATCATAAATTTTCTCATCTTCTTCATCATCATCTATGTTCTATTCTGAATAAAAAATGTAACTTTGGAACTTTCACATCATTGCATTCCATTTCTATTTGTACTTTGTCTCAACTTTTTTGGAATTGGGTTTGTACCTTCACGTTACACACACAAGGTAACTGTATATTCATGACACACACAACCTTAAAATAATATTACACAAGTGTGGTATCTTAAGTTCACCTAGCATGCAGGTGATTGGACTGTGAGAAGAAACCAGGGAACCCGGACGAAAACAACGTGGGTACAGAGAAAACATGCAGGGACTCAGAAAGGACCCAGGAGGCGCCACCCGAGAAGCAAACCTGGGACCTTTTTGCAATGAAGTGACAGCACAACCCACTACGCAACCCCATAAGGTAGATTGTGTTTAGTACATTAACTTTGGTCATATATCATTAAATATATATACTTACATCTGATGTTTGTCTATCATCACAGTAAAACCCCATCTGCAATTTTACACAACATAATGAGAATGTAAAATCTGTAAACAAAACATCAAGAAACTGCTAACAGAGATGTAACGAGACAAAATATTCTTACTTTGTTGGCGCTTTTAACTTCTTTCGTATTCCGATGTAAATCTTCATAGTTTTTAGTTGCCACTCTTTCTCAGGTTTGTTGGTCTAAAATAGTTACATAGAGAACACATTTTATTCACTGGGCTCATGCTCCACACAAACAGATAATTTGGTAAATCTGCTGATGGCAAGAAGACCTACTTTCTTATCTTTCATTAAGATTAATTTGTGATCCTGGATCTGAAACAGACGCTCCTGGAATTTGGTTCCCTGCAAAAGTTTGGGTGGTTCCTCTCGGCATTTTAGTACTCCAAACTTCACAATGTCACTCTTGTAGGCTATGAAAAAAGTCTCTTTAAAGCATGTTTTTGATTGCTGTGAGAATATGTATTAAATGTTCAAATGCATTATGACAGATAAGTTAATGATCATATGAAATTACCTGTAAAGATGTCAATCACCTCTACTCTGGGCACCTTTTTTACCAATAAATATGCAGAACTAGGATTAGCCATGGTACACCACTGTAGTGCTTGTTCAAGGACTTTTTCTTTTGGATGAAGGGGTCGTTCTACAATTAAATGCACAATATATTTATCCAAATATTTGTGTTCATTTATTGTTTATGTTAAACATTTGATTCAGCTTGGTGTTAAGAGAAAGTACTCGTTACTGAAGCAGACACGTATAGATCTATTTACCAAGCTCCCCATCCTCAATGGCTTCAAAGGTCATCCACACATCCTTTTCACCTGCAGGGACATTCCTCATATACAGCACCTGGTTAGTCAGTTCCTCAGCACACATAGTAGGTGAAACCTATAAACAAGCAAATGACAAAAACCACACAGACCAACGCAAGATTTACTTGGCTTATACAGTGACTTTGCGCCACCATGTGGTCATGTGACACAGCATGTTTTCTCATCTACAAATCCCCACAACCATTGTAAGGCATTGCATCGTAGCACAAGACTGTCTACATTGCAGACAAATATTTACTTACTTTCAGAGTTATGCAGCAGTCTGGAGTTTTATCCTCAAGGTATACCTCAATTATCAGGTCTCCTGCCTGAGAGAGCTAGATACAAAACATACATTCTTTATCATACTACATCTACTCTTTGTTTTATAGTTTGTTTTCTTTTTTCCAGAAGATGTTATTAGTGATACAAATACTGAACCTGTGTGTCCTTCCATGTTGTGATAAGACTGATTTCGAGTTCAATCTGTGTTTTGTGTTCCTCGTCAATCTTTAAAGGAATTGTAAATAAACAAATGAATATAAATTAATCTGTCTCACGCAAATAATATTGTCATACATACAGGAGTTAGACAATGAAACTGAAACATCTGGTTTTAGACCACAATAATTTATTAGTATGGTGAAGGGCCTCCTTTTGCGGTCAATACAACGTCAATTCGTCTTGGGAATGACACATACAAGTCTTGCACAGTGGTCAGAGGGATT
>JAOUQT010333540.1:0-13278 GCA_025769995.1 Xyliphius kryptos
TATTTCTCAACATATAATATTGTTTTTGTGATTAATCATTATGTTTGATTTGTAGCAATGAGAATACATAATGCATAACAGGTATTTACATAACTGTAGCAAAATTACAGTTATGAAGTAGCCACCAAAATTATTTTTTTGGTTTGGGGTCACCACATCATGAGGAACTGTATTGTGGGGTCACGGCATTAGAAAGGTTGAGAACCACTGCTCTAATGCATGAGCTTATTATGACACATGTTGGCTGTTACACCATTTTTAGTGATAGCCGATAAATAGTCCTTTACATCTTTGATAAACCTGCTGTTTTTTACAAAACAAAATAAAACATGCAATCAACTGACTGCATTAGTAATTAAAAAGTTAATTGGCTACATTATTCAGTACTGCCGAAAGAAGTGGAGTTCTGGCAACAGGGTACTTTGTAACAGTACGCTTAACATTGCTTATAACGGTTTACTGTATTCAAATCTGATTTTTGATACGCAGTAACTAGTTTCAGCTATGTACATTTTTCTGTATAATTTCAGTTTTCCATTAAAATAAAAAGCGCCTAGCTGCAGACTAGAGCCACCAGAAATTTACAGCCAACCGTAGCCAACCTCACAAGCACATGACCGATAATAATGTGGTAAGCGTGTGATGAGGATGGAATCTAGATTTGATTTTTAAATGTCTTATGTGTACTTGCTGTATATGAAGACTGATTCATAAACAAATGTAAACATTTTTTAAATCAATATTTTATTTCACTTAAGGTTAACATGTTAATACATGTTAACAGGTAACATTATTGAGATAAAATAGTTTGTAAATAAGATGAAGATTTTACAACATTCAAATTCTTTTGAAAAGTTGAATATACATTCAAGTAGGTAAAGGTCTCAACTGTTTATAATTATGAGTTAAATACATTTTAAAAACTATTTTCCAACCAGTTCATTTACATATATATTTACACTGATTGATTTACCAGACATGTTTATCCAAAGTGACATACAAGAACAAAAACAACACAACACAATTTTCCCCACATGATGATTTAAAAGTAAACTGCAAACCTTTGTAGAGATGTGATGAGTTGTTTCTTAAAATGCTGAATATTTTATGATTACAGACAGAGTTAAACTGATGAGGTTAAAGGTGGCAGTGTTCGTTAAGCAGTGCAGTGAACTAGTCTGATTATTTCTTTACAAAATAGTGTATAGGTCAGAGGAAGCAGATCTTATAATTGTCCTGTAGACCAAAGTCAGGGCCTTGTATTAAATGCACGCAGCTACTGCAACCCAGTGGAGAGAGCAAAACAGTGTATTAAAATGGGATCACTTATGTGTGTTAAACATCAGATGAGCTTCAGAGTTCTGGATTACTTGTACTGGGTCACTCAGATCATAGTTCTTAAAACATTACAGAAACAAATATTCGGTCATGATAATTGGATGTCACATAAACACACAAAACCTGGAAAATGTAATGTTCTAAGATTGCAATAAAACCTAAAAGCTAAATTGTTAATTTGTGTGAATGTTAAAAATACAAATAGGCCATTGCTTTATTTTATATCATGTTGTAAGATAAAAACGTTTGCATTTCATTAATTTCAGAAATTGTTGCCTTATTTCTTTTGTTCTGAGGCCATAAATCATAGGGTTGAAGCAGCTCGGAAAAAGAAGGTACATTGTGCTCAGAAACACACGACTGCTCGGAGAGAAGCTGTTTCTTATTCTGTACAACAAAAACGAAATCAGTGCAAAAGCTAAGGTACAAGTGAGGACAATTAAATGAGTAATACATGTATTAAGAGCTTTTAAATTAGCCTTTTTAGATTTTAAAACAGATGCAACTATTAATATATAAGACACAGTAACAAAGATAAAATCTAAAGCTAGACATGAAAAAGCAGTCAAAAGTCCCACAAAGCTGTTAATGGAAATATCTCCACATGCCAACTGCACCAAGGCCATATGTTCACAAAAACAATGATCAATCACATGTGAATTACAGTAAAACAATCTTCCAGCCAGACCAACTATAGTCATGACCAAAACAGCATCTCTAACAAATGGTACAATAATCAGTTTTACAAAATTGCTAAACTCCATATACTTGTGATATTCAAGTGGTTTGCATATTGCAAAGTATCTGTCCAGTGCCATAGCAAGTAATAAAGTCGACTGAAATGTCTCTGAAAAATGTACAAAAAACATCTGTACCAAACAGCCGACTAAGGAAATTCCATTCCAGTCAAATAAAAAACTGAGAACCATGTGAGGCACAAAAATTATAGGAGAACATAAGTCCACAACAGCCATTATACCTATAAGTACAAACATTGGAGAGTGCAAAGTTTTGTGTTTTATAATTATATACATTAGGAGGGAGTTCTCAAACAGTGACAGTAAAGACATACACAAATACGGAATGAGCAACATGGTTCTCCATTCCTCCAAACCAGAAAAACAATTCAGCTTAAAGTCTTTCATAGAAGTGTTTTGTACAAGATTCTGCATGTTTTACAGATGTTTAAAATTTTAGATTAAAATACAGTTTGTTTTGTGATTTGCTTAGTTTCTGTAGTTGACCCTTATATACTAAATCATATATTTAATGTACATATTTCATCAGAAAAAAATTAGAATGTTCAAAAAATATAAAACATATCAATTATAAAAAATTATAAAATTATAAAAAACAGCTTCCTCTAACTGATTAATTCCTTTCTTTGAATGTCAGTGCACCATAAAAGCTTTTCAGGCCATGCTGACTTTAAATATTGCCGGATTTTAATCCCTAGAGAATCTAACATTACTTTTTTTTTTTTTATTAACCAATGAGTACTTGTGTTTGTCCAAAGCGTAATACAAAATAAAATATTTGAATGAAGTTGAATAGCCCTTTAGTGTTTTTTATACACAGATTTTTTTAGTGTAATAAATCTAAAAATATGTTAGAGAAGTGCAACAATTCAGACTAAAGCTAATTTAAAAATTACATACTTTGTTTACACTCCCATTTTAAGAATGCTAGGATGTATTATACAAAAACTGACTGTATTATTTCTCTCACATTTGTTTTTAACTGAGAAAATAATAAAAAAAAAGAATTGAACTGTGACTTTTGAATTTGATGTTCTTTTCATTGCATTATCCAATGCTCACCCGTCAGGCATCTGTCATATATCAGACAATGTAAACACCTTATGCCTGCTGCTACAAATTAATAATCTTTTTTTTTACATGTAAAGTCCATTTGCAGTAACAGCACACAAAAAAGTAGAAATCAGGAAAATCATTTGTACACCGAACAAAGGCAGCAAGCCAATCAATTGTCAGTAATTGTTATTTCATCATTAATGAATAAGTAGTTATATCATTTACTACTTCCAAAAGTAGTGGAGTTAATGAAACTTGGTGCTGGCAACCTAACAGCAGCATGTTTCCAAACATCCATGACCGGGCAGAAAAATTTTGTGATGTTTGGATATTAATGTAAAGGTTGTGTGTTTCCATGTTCATTGTCAGTGTGGGGTCTTAAGTGAGGCTCTTAAACCCTTAAGTTAGAATACTTGTAAATCGTTTTTGAATAAAAACATCAAAATGAAAATGCAATAAATAATCTAATTAGTAATAATAATTATCTACATTCACTAATTTCCTTGTTTAAACCTTTTTGGTTGTGTTTTATTAATCAGTGATGCAAACCAAAATCTCATTCTTCATTGTATTCTGTTTATTATTGTCTAAGGTCTACACCAGCACATGTACAGTTGTGCTCAAAAGTTGACATACCCCGGCAGAATTTTTGCTTTTTGGCTTTGTTTTTCCCCGGATATATGAATGATAACACAAAAGTGGTTGGGTGAAGCCATTTATTGTCCAAATAACCCTGATCAAAAATTCACATACCCCAGCTCTTAATACCGTGTTTTGCCCACTTTGACATCAATGACCGCTTGAAGTTTTTGGGGTAGTTGTGAATGAGGCTTTTTATTTACGCACATGTTATAGCTGTCCATTCTTCTTGACAAAAAGCCTTCAGTTCCTGTAAATTCTTGGGCTGTCCTGCATGAACTGCATGCTTGCGATCTTCCCAGAGTAGCTTAATAATATTGAGATCAGGAGACTGAAATGGCCACTACAGAACTTTCACTTTTTCTACTGTAGCCAATAACCGGTTGATTTTGCCTTGTGTTTTGAATCGTTGTCATGTTGAAACATCCAAATATATCCCATGCACAGCTTCTGGACTGATGTGTGCAATTTGCCTCCCGTATTTGTTGATAACATGCTGAATTCATCTTTGACCAAGTTTCCTGTGCTTTTGTGGCTCACACATTCACAAAACATCAGCAGTCCACCTCTGTGCTTTACAGTAGGAATAGTGTTCCTTTCATCATGGGCCTTGTTTATGGCTACATAACTCTAAATTGCATTGTCCCAGAAGTTTTGAGGCTTGTCTTTGTGCTGTTTGGTGTATTGTAAGCGAGATACTTTGTGGCATTTGTGCAGTAATGACTTTCTTCTGCGACTCAACAATGCAGCCCATATTTTTTACTTATTGTGCATCTTAAAACAGCCACACATTTTTTTTTTTTTCAAAAATTCCTGTATACACCTGATGTTACATGTTGGTTTTTCTTTGCATCCCGAACAATTTTTTCTGGCAAACTTTTTGTTGATCTACCTAATCAAGGTTTGGTTTTTAGAGAACCCCTAATTTTCCATTTATTAATCATGGTTTGAACACTGCTTATTGGCAAGAGTCTGGCATCTCAGAAGGATCCCAGAAATTCACTCAGCTTTCATGCACACACACTGATTACAAGCAAACAGGTCACAGGTTGTTACCTTAAGAGGCCAGTTAAACCCATTTGTGTCAACTTATGTGCATGATATCAGGCCAAAATAACAAGGGTATGTAAACTTTTGATGGGGGTCATTTGGATGTGTTTTTTTTAATCATAATGACAACTGAAAAGAGAAAACATAGGCATTTGACAATAAACGGCTTCACCCAACCACTACCCATGAGTGGAAAAAGGTCTTTGTGTTACCATTCATATTCTTTTAAAAAAAAAAGTGCAAGAAACAAAAATTCTGCTGGGGTATGTAAACTTTAGAGCACATTTGTATAAAATGACCATTTTTTTTTTCCATTTTTCTGCATTAATTGGTTATGTGTGTTTTTTTTTTCCTTTTGGTAACTTTACTGTTTTTAAGGCAGTTTTTATTTATGTATTTGTATATGTAACCTTTTAAAGGTTACCCACTGTTCAGGATTTGTTTTGATTTATAATATGCTAAATGGCCACTTGGTATTTTTTTTAGCTGTCTGCCTTGCTAAAGCTTAGTTTGTTTGGTTACAATAAGTCAATATTTTATTTTGACCACCATGCTATTTTTTTGCCTTACAATATGTTTTTTAGGCCCATATCACTATGGTCTACAAACCAACATTTTGTTGCTTGTTTTAGTGTGCATCTTGGTTTTGCATTTACAGTGACATACATGACCGTACTGTAGTTCTTATACATTGTTTCAAAAAACAAATAAATTGAAAAAATCATTCACAAGGTTACAGATGTTCTGTCCCATATTTTCCATGTGTATCCACAGAATTATAAACCATACATAAAAAGATTACAAATGTTATTAGCATCGCATGTCGATCTTAAACAATTGTTATGTTACAGTTCTTTAGAATATCTGTAATGTGATACAAGCACAGCCTTTTTCATTTTTAAGGTCAGCCAACATATTTACACAAACATTTACAAACATACACATGTAGCTTTAGAAAATAATAATGTTTAATTTTCTATCATGTTGCGGTAAAAACTATTTTACATTTTATTAGCTTCAAAAATCGTAGTCTTATTTCTTTTGTTCTAAGTCCATAAATCACAGGATTAAAGCAGCTTGGAAAAAGAATGTACATCGTGCTCATAAAAACTCGACTACTTGGAGAGAAATTGTTTCTTATTCTATACAACATGTATGAAGTTAAAGCAAATGCTAGAGTAAAAGTGATGACAATCAAATGAGTAACACACGTATTGAGAGCCTTTAAGTTAGCATTTCCAGATTTTAGAGCAGAGACAAATATTATTATGTAGGACACAGAGATGAAGATGAAATCTAATGCTGGAACTAGGAAAGCTGTCAGAAGTCCCACTAAGCTGTTCATAGAAATATCTCCACATGCCAATTGAACCAAGGCCATATGTTCACAAAAACAATGATCGATCACATTTGTATCACAGTAAGACAATCTTCCAGCCAGACCAACTATGGTCATAATTAATACAGAATTTCTAATGAATGGCACAATAAAAAATTTCAAAAAGGTACAGAGCTCCATATACTTGTGGTAGAACAGTGGTTTGCATATTGCAAAGTACCGGTCCAGGGCCATAGCGAGCAATAAAGTCGACTGAAATGAGCCAGAATAATGGATGCAAAACATTTGTAGTAAACAGCCGACTAAGGAAATTCCATTCCAGTTAAATAAAAAGCTGAGGAGCATGTGAGGTACAAACATCATCGGAGAACACAAGTCCACAACAGCCATGAGACCTATAAGTACAAACATTGGAGAGTGCAAAGCTTTATGTGTTATTATTATATACATCAGGAGGCTGTTTCCAAACAGTGAAAGTAGAAACATAAAAAAATATGGAATAAACAACATGGTTTTCCATTCCTCCAGACCATTAAAACAGTTCAGTTTGAAGTCTTTCGCAGAGGCATTTTGTACAAGATTCTGCATCTTTTTAGATAATTGTACTCAGATAACAATACAGTTTGCCGTCTTGTGATTTACTCTTGTGATAAACTGCAGGTTAAAAGACAAATAAGAATAATAACAATAATAATATTCAAATACTAGATTATTTGCATAAACCTACTGTAGAAAGAGTTTTGTCACTAATGTTTCTGATTAATATCATATTGTATGTTTCAAGCATTTTATAGTTACATTTAAATCAAATGTATGTTCATCTAAACATACATTATATTTAACACACTGCAGAAGAATCTGTATGTGAAACATTTTCTCTGGTCACTTATGCTGACTTTAAATATGTTCTATTGTTCTCCCTTGAGGTTCTAATTTCACATCCACAGAGTACTTTGTCATGTCCTACATCATTTTATGGGCAACAAAATATTTAACATGCTTGATTAATCCTAGTCCTTTACAGGGAACTATAAAGCATCTGTAATAGTAAATGTCATATTTTAAATAACAGTACAGATTTATTTCTGTATTTTTCCACTGTAGACAGCACAGACTAATGTATTTCAGTGAAGTTGAGGACGTGGTTTCTTAGTTTCTTTCTGTTATTAAACTAATAATAACACATGCATTTATTCACCATATTGTACCCTAATTTTCCACAGACCTTGTCCTCTATATATCCTTAACCTTACCATCTGTCTGTTCCTCCTGTATAATAATGCTAATATTTTCTGGCAGGAAATATTATATCTACAAAACTGACTTAGTTCTCTGGATTCAGGGGATCCATTTTATCTTGGATAAGGCCATCAATTTTTGGCCCATCTGTCAAACAGGGTTGGGGGATACATGTTTCCAAGCTTTCATTTAAGACTCCAAAACAAAAAAAGAAATTAAGTGTTAGGATGAAGTGGGCAGCACCGTGGCTTAAGTGGTTAGCATGTTCGTCTCCCGGTCCCAGTTCAAATCCTAATCTGGGTGGAGTTTCCATGTTCTCCCCGTGTCCACTTGGGTTTCTGCCAAGTTTTCCGGTTTCAACCCAGATTCCAAAAACATGGATTCAAGTTGCTTTAAGTTCTAAATTGCTGTGTATAGTGTGTGGCTGTGTGAGTGAGTGTGTGCCCAGCGATGGATTGGCGCCCTGTCCTGGGTGTATTTGCCCAGCGCTCGAGAGCAAGAGAGAAAGTTAAGCCATGGGATGTGGTTATCACTTTGTTGTTGGAACTAGTAAACTATACAATGTAACACCAGGATGCAGGGCCTGTTTTTCTGAGAACAGTATTATGGAAGCTTTCTTTTTGTACATTTTATTAGTTTATTTTTTTCTGCTTTTTTTTCTGTGTGTTGCACATCTAATGAATTCTTATTTCTAGTTTTCGACATCTAGTTTTTCTTTTAATGATAAGATTAATTTTGTTAGGCTTTTTTAGTCATGTCCCTTCATTTTGCTGTTAACAAACAGAGCAAGACTTTGAATAATAATATTTACCTACTTTGGTGCGACTTATTGTGTAACTTTCAGTTTCATTTAATAATTTTCTACATATTGTTCATATATCCAGTCATTTCTTCATAATCACAAATATTTTCCTTTGTTCTAACAATAACTGGTAATGATGCTCAAGTTGGGTGTGAAAAACAGATTTAGTTAGTATATAGTTTATCCTTAAATCTTATCTTAATATAAAGAGATTCCCCAATGTGCAGCATTGTTGTGACATTTTCATGTAAAATCATACTTGTGCAAATTAATGCCTCTCTTACGCTCAATTTATGAAAGGTCATAATGAATGTTTAGTCTTCACTTTTACACGGCTCATGGATGATTTTCCAAAGCAAGTGAGGGTGTCTGATTTTTCTAACATAGTTTGAAGAATTTTTTGATTAATCAGTATCTTCCTGTTACTCTGTTTAAAATGGTTCCTTTGGTCTTTGATGGTCTTTTTTATTATGTTGCTCTTTTTTTTAACTCGTATTTTTGTGTGCCTTGTTGTGGAACTTGTTTCCCTTGTTGGTTAAGTGATTTTTAGGTTGTATAATTTTTTGCCTTGTCCTGTTTACTATGTCATCCTGTAGGTCTTCCTAATTGTCTTGGTTTAATTCAGACTTAGTTTCATGATTGTCCTGTGACTCTCATTATTCTAGTCCTTCCACAAATAACAATAACAATAAATAAAGAATTTATTTTCCCAAATGATTTTGGCATTTAGGTAAAAAAGCACCATTAAATGTTAAAACTTTTGTTTAAAGTTAAAGTTTTGCTTAAAAAAAATACAGCTGTCCTACTTCACACCATTAATTAAACCAACAGTGAACTATAAATGTGAGATCTTGAGTGCCGTTCAGTGACCCAGTCAAGGGGTCAGCCTCAGTCTTAAATCCATTAAATATTTTGCAGAGACTTTAAAATAGCAGTTTATTGACATAACAATGTTAAGACCATAGAATATAAAAGAATAAAGTAAAGTAAGTACCATTGTATTCTGGTATATATATATATACCTTAGATAAGTATGTAAAAGGATATTAATTAACATGTTTGCTTTTAATTTCCGTTATTACATTCTGATTCTGTTTTCTGATTAAGACCATCCAGGCCATCACAAGTCATAATACAACCTGGATAGGCTGCCCATATAGACAGAAAGACACTTTCAATGTCACATTTTGCATATTATCAAATGAATAGGCCTTAAATGAGTTTATTTCCGAACAAGCAATTAAGTATGGATGATGGATGTTTCCAAAGTTTTTGTTATTGTTATTGTGGTCAAAACGACTAATCCCCTTAAGACAATGTAGTAATTGGTCTCCTGTTAATCGCATCTGTGGCACTTGGTCCACTCCAGTTTCGCCACTTTCCTCATGAGAACAGGTTGTTACATTTGTTGTGATGTACTGATGATGTTGATTCAGTTGATAGGGCAACAAAACTGGCCCACTGAGATGAATGCTAGGTGGCCAATATTATGACCATTCAGAGAAGGATAGTCCCCTTAGATCCATTAAAGTGCAATGTAAAGAAACATTATGCAACAAACACAAGTTTAGGCTTCATGACAACATGCAGGAAAGAAATTTTCCCTTTTCAGCTTAAGTTAAGTTTATTGTCACTGTACATTAATGAAACCCATCATTTAAAGAGAACTGGTAGTATTTTTAAGTTAAGAATAGCCTCTTAAATAAGCGCAAAAGTAAAATTACTCTGTGTAATGTGTTATTCTGCCTGACTAAGGGACCTGCAATCCTGTCCAGATGCTCCAATAAAGAATACTATATATAATTAAATAGATTTAGATTGTTTTACACTGAACATTTAAATAAATACATATACAGCCTGTATGTCATTATTGTCTTACACCTGTTACTGCTGCCTGGACACTGAAGTAGGCAAATCCCCCACTGTGTCTGGGTGCTTACAAGGTTTATTTTTCTTTAACAGACATAGGTCATTTTAGTTTACTTTTTAAGGAATCAGACATAAATTGAAAAGCTGCTTTAAAAATGCTTTAAAAGCATTAAAGCAAATATAAACCTGAACATGATTGATCCACCTCCATGCTTTATGGTTAGTGAGATTCTTCCATAAAATGCTGTTTCTTTTAATTTCCATATTGTAGTTCTTCTTTAGGCTTCTTTCCATTAGGTCACCACAGTAAAGAAGAACCACACATTCAAACTTGCAGTTTAACACTGGATACAATCCTGTACACCCCTAATGGCTACGACAATTTTGTCTCTCTAATTTACCAGTTATGAATTTGGATATGGAAGAAAACTGGAAACCATGGAGAAACCCTGTGCTGGCACAGGGAGGACATGCAGAATTCAAAGGACCTGTGTTTGCCCCAACCACTAGTTGCTGCAACACTGTTATACCCTCCTGGTGTATATTACCTGATTCAAACATAAGAATTGTGTTTTGACTTTATGAGTTTCTAGAAGAGATTCATTTGGCTTGTCAGGATATTTTGCATTTACTCTTAACTTTGAACAGGACAAATTTTCGTTTCTTGTATTTCTTGTTTACATCAAATAACTAAAACATTAAAAAGTGCATGGTTTCTGTGATTTATGGCCCTTTTGGGTAAAGTTTATTGCATAATTTGGGTGTCATGATTATTTTTTAAACGATTATCATGCTATCAAAATCAGTACTCATCTCATGTGTAGTCCACAGCAAAATGGTGCATCCCCCACACTTAAGCCAGCTAAACAAGTCTTATGGTTTGTTTTACTTACAAGCAGAAAAGTCATTCTGATTTCCTTTTTGTCATTCAGATGTCATTTTTAACAATTTTTCAAACATTGTTCTTTGCTGTATAAACCTCAAGCTTAGAAACTTCATCATTTTTCTCACAGAGTGTGAATCGACTATAGGTTTTAAATCCTGTCCTTGCGTTATACTTTATGTGCTTAAATTGACTTAAATGTGCAAAATGAATCACAATGTAACTCCAAGTAAACCAAACTTTTGTGAAATCAACCTGTCCAGTTAGAAAGCAACTGGCCGCATCATCAGGAGCATGTCTAGGCGTTGTAGGGAGGTCATACAGGCACGTGGAGGCGCCACACACACTACTGAGCCTCATTTTAACTTGTCTTGAGGAATTTCCACTAAAGTTGGATCAGCCTGTCATTTGATTTGCCCACTTTGATTTTGAGTAGGATTCCAAATCCATTTACATTTAGATATTTATATTTTGATCATTTTATGTTATTTTATTCTCAATGCATTCAACTATCTCCTAAATAAAGATTTTCAACTGGAATATTTTATTAGTTGAGATCTGGGATGTGTTATTTTAGTGTTACCTTTATTTTTTTAGTGTATATAATCAGTGTATATCCAGTGTATATCCAAGACATAGGTGATAGGGTAGATGTTTGGAACTCTCTGGAGTCGGTCTTCATACCACACTTTTAACATGAGAACCTGGAGAAAACCCACACGGACACTGAGAGAATATGGAAACTCTACTCAGATTGGGTTTCGAACCTGGATCCTCAGCGCTATGAGGTGGCCCAGCTAACCAGTAAGCCACTGTGCAGCCCAAATTATGAACTCTGAGTACAGTTTAAAAAATCAAATGTTTTATTATACTGTATATAAGATGGTCAAGCATCGGTGGACTAAAGGAGTTCTGTTCTCCATTTGTACCAGTAATAAAATAATCAAATCTCATATCACTCACATTGAAGCTGATTTGAGTTCTCAATCATGCTTCAAGTCTACTCAAAATTGCCCAAAACTCATGGGCAACTTAAAAATTATGCTACTATAAATTAAAAATCCTGTACACAACTCCCTTTTGACAGAACAAACCTCCAACCAATTATTAGCAAGTAATCACATCCACATCTACAAACGGAATATAGAAAACAGATTTAATGATGAAAATCTAAAATTTTCTCTATTAAACCTGAACCCTCCTCCTGCAGCATGTGTCAGGTGGTAGATGTGACTCCTCTGAATATTAGTCTTGCTTGCTTCCAGGTATTTGCTCAACTTTAACTGTTCTGCTGTACGTTACTTAGCGTTTCTCATTGTTTTTGGATTCTATGGTTTTAACCCTTTATCCTAACAATAATGCTTATAGACATGTTTTGTATTGATTACCTGGTTTTTGATCTAAGACTGTCACCTTTACTGACCTGGCATATCAGAAAGCTAGGTCACTATGGATTTAGCTGGAGACGCTGCTGCTTTTGAATTGTTTTTTGCCCACCAGTAGCTTTTGAATCAACAACACTGTCAGTTGACCTCACTGGAACACTCTATGGAGATAAGTAGTACAGGAAGCTTTGTCTTGATGCTGCCTCTGCCTGAGGAATATCTCACACCCCCACATTCATAAAGCAAAGCTGCTTTAAACATTTTGTAGTATATTTTAGAATCATTGTGGAGGACTCTATAGTGTCCTCTACAATGTTACAATTCTTTGTAAACAGTTATGTGTAGAAATAGATCATCTTTAACTTTTTTGTTGTTTTAAAGCAAATAAAAAAAAAACATTTAAATACCAAATAATAATCAAGTCTGCTCAAAGGTTTAGGATCACTTGCAAATTTCCATCTTTTTGAAAAAACAAAACAAAACACAATGTCATGCAATTCACAAACAATATTGTCCATTTCACAATAAATTTAAGTATCAGATTATTTTTAAAGAATAAAAAAGTCTAAAGACTATTTTTGTATAGAGGCTAATTTTGCATGTAGTCAGCAATCATCAGCAATTCTCAGTCCTCTACCTAAATCTCCTGGTATGGCCGCCCAATCCAAGTAAAAAATGTTATTGGGCTAGTTGGTTGTTAGAACATTCATTCATTCATTTATTATCTTCCGCTTATTCCTTTATGAGGGTCGCGGTGCGGTTTCCCATGCCCATCCAGGGGAGAACGTCTCGGGCGCTGGGCAGATACACCCAGGATGGGGCGCCAATCCATCGCTGGGTACGCACTCACTCACACAGTCACACACACATACACACACTATACAGGGCAATTTAGAGCATTCAATTTACCTTCATGTTTT
>JAOUQT010333549.1:0-13278 GCA_025769995.1 Xyliphius kryptos
CAGGTGTCTGCAATTGCTTTCAGTGATATAAAGAGCCCTGGCACACATCACCATCAATGAGTTTAACTGACAAACAAAAAAAATCTTACCTTATCACTCCTAAACACTTTTTGCAAAATAATTTGGAACACAGTGTAAAGCAACTGGCAAAAACACAGACATAATTTTTGCTGAGAAAATCAACAAACATTAAATCCGGTTATATCCATGGCAATGAAAACAGAGTTTTCACTGTATTTATTTTATACAAGCTGTCGGTGACCCAACCATAATGTGTCTGTGATCCACTTTTTGGTTGTAATCCACCATTTGAGAAACGCTATTATATACAATAGGCTATTAAAGCATTATTGCAGACAGTTTCAATCAGAGGTAAATGGTGTTTGGTGAATGTTTAGTGTATTGCTTAGGGTGGTGCTGATTGTTAAGTTTAACACAAGAATGAAGGGAGGAGCTATGATATCTTTTCTCAGAGCCCAGTGTCGCCACCATCTTACACAGTGGCTTAAAAGTGTTCTCCATTCAGGTCGACAACTTAGGTTAGATGAGTTTAGTCTTCTGAAATTTTATTACCAGCTTTTTGAATTTGCTGGTGTTTAAATGGAGAAAGATCCACTAACACCAGTCAGCAATGTTCTTGGTTAGTTCTCTGTACTCTGTCATCTACATGTGATGTAGCCGATTATAACAGTGTCATCAGAGAATTTCTGCAGGTGGCAGATTACTGTGTTGTAGGTGACACACATCCACACAACCATCAAGTTACATGTATTGTGGTCTGTTAGTAAAGTAGTCCACTCCTGCAATCTTCATCAGTAAGGTGGGCCTTATAGAAAGAACACTGGACAGAACAAAAACTTGATCCTTGCTGTACTTTTGCCTTGTCAAAATGGGAGAGGGCCCTTTAAAGAAGATGATCATATCAGCCACCCGAGGCCTGGCTGGTTTGAAGAACGCAGCATTTCTATTGCTGGTATTACCACGGACAGACATAGGCAATAAGTTGTGGTTCAAACTATTTATTTATACAGCGCTTATTATAGTGTGTTGTCACCAAGGAGCTTTACAGTTTTATGAGCCTAAAGCAGCCAAACAAGTAATCAGGTGGGAAGTCAGGACTTTTTTCGGCGAGCACAGGCGTAAAGTACTAAAGTTATATGGAAGGTTGGTGTGGTAGACTGGGGCTGGTGATTGAGTGGTAGGCATTTTTGAAATGTATTTCAAGTCATTTAGGTTATTTGCGCATTGTAAGTCTGCTTCAGATTGATTGTTAATTTTTTTCAGTCCTGAGTTTGTTCTTAGACCATTCCAGATGCCACACATATTTTTCTGCTTAAGTAAATCCTCCTTCTTCTTTCTGTAGCAGTCTTGCACTCCCCGAACTTCCTTAACAGCTCCTTTTGTACACTCCTCATTTAGTCCTTGTTTTCTGATTTAAAAGCCTTCTTCCGTGCGGATGTCAATATAATACCCATGTCTTTCATAAAAAATTAAAAAATAAAACATTCCAGTCTTTAGTTCCATAAAGCCTCATAAGCCTCTTCAGACCAGCTTTTCACTTTTTGTTTATTAGATATGTATCTCTGAACAATGGTTTTGTCCATCAGGGGAAGAGTGTTATATGCCTCATTAGTATAAGCATAAAGTCGATTTATTTCTTTATTGTTCCTTTTAGAGCATGTGACATATTGTTTGAAATTAAAGAGTGCAGAGGACAAAAAAGCATGCTCGCTTAACGTCTCATGCATTCTTTGCAGGATGAATTAAATGACTGAATCTGTAAAAATGTTACATGGACATTTTTTTCTATGTTCTTTAGATAAAGGGGCTGCACAATAAGTAAATAATCTCTAAAAATTACTTTAGAAAATAATGTTTTTGAAATAATGGAAAAGTGGCTGTTATTTATAATGGTCAGTGGTTACTCAATTATGTAACCATTTAGCTTAACTTTTTACTAGATATTAGCCCCATTTTATCAAACTTACACTGGCTGTCATTTAGGTTTCATACTAATTACAAAGTTTTAATAATAACATAAAAAGAACTACATTATTTGAATGAACACAGTGAGCTGTATAATTCAACGTTAGCACCACTCACAAGATACAGGCTTTTTTATGTCCCTATTACTAAAAAAATAACCATTAACCTTTGGTCATTTAGCAGACGCTTTTATCCAAAGCGACTTACACATATCCCACTTTTTTATAGTTTCACATTTGTAACTTCAGTGGACCTGGGATTTGAACCCACAACCCTTAGATTGCTAGACCTAACCACCGTGCTACCAAACCCTAATTAATTAACTTTCTTACAAGGATCCTCAAATTTGAAGTAGCCATCTTGTCCCTGATAAAAACAGTATCTTTAAAAGTAAAGGAAGACAATTATTTACCTAAACCTTCCAGACCATCCAGAATGGCATATCAGCAATCCCCATTGGGTCCTGGTAGTATTATTTGTTAATCTATGTAATCTGGTGCAGCTGTGTGTGTTAGTTGTTTTATTTATTATCATATACTGATTACTCTGTTCTATTTGGGTCAGCTGTATGTCACGTCACATGCTCATCCTTTGTAATGTTTAAAAGCCCTTCCTTCTGTGTGTCGAGGATCTTGTATCTTTGCATTATTGTGTTTGTGATTTTGTCACAAAATTGTTCTTTACAAGGTTACCTTGTTTAAAAAAAGTTATTTTTTTCTTTAAGCCGTAGCTTGTTATTTGGGGGTTCAGGTGTATAACATTTTTAACCCTGATTAAATACATTGTACTATTTTAACCATTGGTCTAAGGATAAACAAATATAAATGAATATATTAAAGTTTCTTTACTTTACCTCCTTGCCCAGGATTAAGACCTTTTGCACCTGAACCTAAAATGTAAGAATTTTAGTGAATATTTCAGTATTTTCACCACAAACATGATACTAATTACTCAAACCAGTACCTATGCCTGGTCCACCTCCTACTCCTCCAAAGCCTAAAAGTAAAACCACACAGGTTTATGTAAATAGTAATAGTATTGGCATTTTAAAAGTTGATACTAATAGCTTATATGACATAGCTGACCTGATTTAGGAGGTTTTTGTGCCCCAAAATACAATCCTCCTCCAGGATAGACTCCACCATCATATGCACCATAACCAGCTATAAAATAAGAATGACAACAATTACATCAAACTGATTGTGTATGACCATTAAATTCAAATTTAAGTACAGTTCATAAATTGCCCCAGCAAGTTACATTTTGACCCAATTATTTAATGTCCTATAATGTCCTATAATCATGTCCTATAAAAGGCGTCAATGTCATATCAAGACACTGTGATCCTCTCGCTTTCTGATAATTTTGGTTATTTGATTAGATTTATTGCCATGTCAATAAAAATAAATATATGAGTTAAGTGTCCTACTGTGTATTTTTTTCCTTTATTTTATAATTCATTTTGGGAATGGGCACCCTTTTTTTTGGGTTTAGCACCTGCCCACATAAATGTCTGTGCATGTGCCTCCTTACATTTGATCACTTTGACAATGGTTTTAATTGAATGGGTGACGACAATTGGGTTCTTTTAATAATGCTGTCTAAAACATGTTGTAAACGTAACATAATGGAATTGTGTATTTAAATGTCTATGTATGTTTTAAAAAGGAAACATTGACATTTCTATTTTTGTGAATGAACCAGGGGAAAGAGGTGTTATTAGGCACGATGTGCAAGCGGAATGCCTTTACACCTTGTGATTTATTTACACCCGTGGTTTATTCACAATAATGCACAACCTCGAAATTTATAAAAGGGTTACAACACACCATAATATTAAAAAACAAGGTTTGATCTATAAATGCATTTACTGAAAGCAAAATCGCTAATAAACTCATCTTCCGTGACATAAACCATGACACAAGTAAAAAAAAGATTTTTCGTTTTCTTTAACTATCAAATACAAAAACAGTTTTAATACAATTTTATATCGAGGTCAGAGGTGTGAGTAATTGGCTCAGTCAATCAGATTTAAGGACCGGAACAACCCGTTTTATAAAACTGTAAAAAAATACATTACCGCCAGGTCTAAGCAGCCCTCCAACACCCAGTCCACCAGCTCCCAAGTTTCCATAACCTTACAAAAAATGAAAAATAAATGAACACAAAAAACAAAACACATTTCAAACACAAAAAAACCTATTTAAAGATAGATCAGTAACCAGTTTTCTTTGTGTGGCACCACCCTCATATCCTACCAAAGGTAAGAATTTTATTTAAAAGATTTGTTTTACTATCAGACCATAATTATCATATAAGGAAATATAGCAGTGAGTGACAAAGGTTAAAATTCAAGACTCTTTATTCAATCGTTATAGATTCATTGACTGATTGACAGTTTGTCAAGACTATGTTTAATACACAAGTGTTCCATTACTACTACATTGTCTATATATTTTATAGTTTATATTTATAGTTAATTTTATAGTTTATAATAATAAAAATTATTGCATAGTAAAAAATATTGCATAGTTTGTCTGTCAACATAAGCTTTCAGTGTGAAAATGGGGCTGGCTTTTAAGGCTTTTGAACTACAAAGTAACGTAACAAATGGTAAGAAAATGTTAGCCATATTTGCTAGCTGTCATACCAACTGATTATGTCTATTTGATCTGCACAAACAGTGCTTGGGCTAGACAGTATTATCAATTATTAATGCCATTGTCATGGATCCTGGAGAACATTCAAATATTTCTGGTGCAATTTAGTAAAAATGCAGTTTTAGTTTTGATCAGTAAGTCAGTGCTTTTTGTTTGTTTTGTAAGGGATTTATGTCTTTGAATTATTATCTCCAGCAGGATGACCACATTAGGATTGATGCTGTCACATGTCAAGGTGTCAGTTAATGCCTTAAATATTCACAAATTAAAAAAAAAACCTTTATTAAGCATATATTAACAGTATGTGCTTTATCAAATAGTAAAATACCTTAATTGTCTGGAATTTATCAAGTAGTGGAATATTCAGCTACTTGGAACAGCAATCAAATTCTCATGGCCTGTTATTAGTTAATAATGCTTTACAAAAAACTCCCCTGGCTTCAGCCTGTCAGTTTTCTAGCCTAGCATATTATGCATTGAACCATTAGATCAGATTTCTGTGATGGAACTGAAGCCAAGCCATGTGTTATTGGAATGTATTAATGGCTGCTTGCATTGTTTTAGTAAGAAGCTCCTGGTTCATCAAGGTTATTTGCTCTTGTCTCGAAAGAGACATATCCATTTACCTCACCCAGTAAAATCTTTCATTTGTGTCTGCTGATTGCTAGAAATGTATAATAAATTTTCACAAGTTACATCAGACAGAGTGGTGTGATGATTAGTGCTTTGTCTTCAAAACATCCAGTGTTCGTTGCCCTGGTAAGATGGACACAATCCCTTTTTTGTAGTGTTTATGTATTCTCAACTTGTTTTTGTTGATTTCCTCCCACAGTTCAAAACATGATAATAGGTAAATTGACCATACTAAATTGCCCCTGGTTCTAAGAGTGTGTGTGTGAATGTGTTTATCTGAGTGTTCTCTGAGATGCATAAGTAACCTACCCAGGGTAGGTTTCTTTGCATTTTGCCCTAAAGGCTAAACAAACAAAAAAAACATTTTGGCCAGAACTGAGAACTAACTAAAAACAAATGTCATGATAAATGTTTAATCTTGCCACAGCATTGCAAACAGATGTATGGTAATATGATGACTATAAAATTTAACAATCCCGCACTTTTAAAAACATATTTTCTCTTTTTTGTCTATTTAGTGGTAATTGTACTTGCAAATGTTCATAATTAACACATAATTATCTTAATCCAAACCATGGTTAATTGTGGTTCAACTGCTTTGTGAAAATGAACACTGCATTCACGTGCTTACAGTAAAACATCCCTTTATTGATTTGCAACAGACCTTTCTGTTGATTCTAGTAAACCATATGATGCCTAATAGAAGTAGTTTACAAAAGAATATGACACCACTGTTAAGAACAAACCTACTAAATCATGTTGTGTCGTAAGTAGACACAGCAGACTGTAATCACGTACAATGTTTATGCTGCATTTGCTTGGTGAAAAATTTGCAGGAGAATAGAATAATTCTATCTGGCATCAACATCATGACAGTTTACATTCAGGATGAAACCATAAAAAATTCTCAGACTTGTAGTGTTTAAATAAAGCAATGTTTAATGCAAACAAACTCCATACTGAAAAAATTAAGCAGGATAGCTCACATCTCCCAGCTTTTATTTTCTTTATAGCTTCTAAAAATGTTGTCCATATGCTATCTGGTATAATTCACACAGCAGGCAGAGGGAGCCAAAGATAAGAAATCACAGTGTCTCTATGTAGCTTTCTTTCTCTCTCCCTCTCTCTCTCTCGTTTACTCATTCTCTCTCTTTCTCTCTCAATCGTGGATGACGAGCTAAGCTTCGCACCACACTTTGCTTAAATCTGTGGTGATTATTTAATTCTTCAATATTTGTTAAAAGGTCTCTTCTTGATACCCTTTGAAATTTAGCCTTTGTTAAAATTAAGCGTTGTTAAAAAGTAAAAAAAAACTTAAACATGTGTAGATCTTTATTTTGATGATTGTTTTCAGAGTTTTCTTTTTACTGCATATAGGAATGTAATTTTGGTTAAATAAAACGGTTTCAAAAGTAAAGTCTCTCTCACTGGCAGCTGTGTATGCTGAAGGATTTAATCTAAAAGAACAGAAAATTCCATGGCTATGGTCCATGTAACTGATGGCAGCCACAAGGTTCTGGAATTTATTGGTGCAGCTTTCCTTCAGTTTGCAATTACTTGTATTACCCTGTCTTTGGCAGAGGATTTAGGGGAAAAAGGACACCTTCAAAACCTCACAGGATTTGTTCTTTTTCCTTGTGTAGTCCACTATGTTTTAATCCACTAATAAATAGACTACAATTTAATTAAGCACTGATAGTTGGTTTTCCTCAGCATACTTAAAGGCCTACCTAAACTTTGCCTTTAGTTAAGTGACTTGCATCTAGTAAGAAAAAGGGCATGGTACATAACGTGAGGAATGTTCTTACTAATGTCCTGAGCCAAAACGCATTTGTTTCATCTTCTCTGAACAATGACATTACTTATATAACCACTTAATTTTTTCAAAAATACTGTATTCAACATTGATCAACATGTGCATGACTTTTTAAAAGGGGTATACCATGCAACTAAAACATTTTATTTATTTTTTTTAATAACCTAAGTATTTTAAAATAAAACCTTTATTCAGCAAAAAATGTGATGATCATAATTAGAGAACAGCAATGACTGTAGCTTAGAGAAAGATTACAAAAAAAATAAAAATAAGGTTACAACTGTCACGTGTTAGACAGTAACAGCTGATTGACTGATGAATGCAAGTAAGGAATCATGTTATTAAATAAGGATCTGATACACACTTTCATTCATTGGGAACACATTATGTTTGGCGGCAAACTGGGGAAAGACTGAATCTGAAGTGTGTAAAGAAGTCAGTGAAAGGTGGTGGAGAGTTATAGTTTGGGGAATGTTTTCAGCAGCAGGAGTTGGACCTCTACATGGCTGCAGCTCCAACCCAGAGTACTGATCTACACCCACTAGAAAACCTCTGGAAAATACTTGGTGACAAAGGTATGGTCAAGAAACCCACAACAGTCACAGAATTGTGTAAAAGACTGGAAGAAGAGTGGACCAAAATCACACCAGAGCAGTGTGAGAGACTAGTGATGTACTGTGGCTGAAGATGTGCTAAAGTTATTCAAAGCAATAGCCTGTAGATTTCCTACTGATTGGTGAATGTTGTAACTTTTAGGAAATGTAGTTGTAATATTTCTCTGTGCTACAGTCATTGCTGTAATTTTAGCTTTAATTATCATCATCACTTTTTTTTGCAAAATAAAATTATTAATGTTAAAATATTTTGGATAGTTTTTAAAATGGTGTCATGGTGTACCCCTTACAAAAATACTTCAAATGTTGATATATGTAGATTACATTATTTCTGAAAAAAAAATGCTCATACATTATTCTCTAATATTGAACTTATGTGCAGTAGTTATGGTATACAAAATTATGTTCTTGTTTAATAAAGAGGAAGCAAGATAATTCTCAATCTCATTCCTACCACTAAGTGCCATATTGTGTGACGATCCAAAACATCTTTCAATATGGTTTACCTTTCAGCTTCATAAATTATGTATACTCAAATGGCAAATATGTTTAACTGCATTATACTTTGTTTCATACAAATGAATAAAACATGACTAATTTCCCTACATATTGGCGTGTTTAAGTTATTATGCAATGTGAAGACTTTATTTTTTGCCTGTGCATACTCATTTAATTAGCGATACTCAGCCAACTGAGCAGTTATTTCAACTTTATAGAAAACACAACCGTGGATTTCTCAGAGAAAACATATAATATGGAAGGGAGACAAGCACAGTTTTTTGATACTAAAAACAACTCATAAACTACAATGACACAATCAAAATATTTTATAACACATCTGTGGGTAAAAAGATAAGTGTAAAATACTTAACAAGAAATGCTTGCATTCTGATAAGACCAAACAAATAAGCAGGCTACATATGTTTTTGCTTTGTTTGTTGAGTTTGGTTTCTTTTTCATTTAACCATGGTCTTCTGCCACCTTTATCAACAACAGAAAGTATATTTATGCAAACCCTGTCCTGTGTGGTGACATGCACATAATACTGCAAATCCACTACTAACTTTTTTTCTCTTGCATTTTCACTGCTAACACTACAGTTACACTGAACTTGGCCTAAAATGAAGAAAAAAGTGCAGCTGTTTGGCTCAACTAGATCCCCCTCTTGTACTTTCATCATCACAAAAGATTTTTTTTTCTGCAGAGTACAGTGAATGTCTCTATGATACAGGTATAGTCTGCTTATAACCAATCTTTGGAATCTCTCATGATACTGAATATTTTGCACAAGCCTGGCAATGTTCAAGGACTTTCTGAACAAATGGTTCTCATTTACAAGTGTCTTTAAAACAGTCCATAGCCATTAGATACATTAAAACAATGAACTCAGGCTGCACCATTTCATGAGACTTCCTCTTGAGTCTGACACAACATTCTTTACCCCTGCTGAGTTTCCTACTTATGACCTCATTGGCAATATTATACATATTATATTATACAAGTATTGCTTAAGGTTCTAATATATTTATAGTCATTAAATGTTGTTAAATTAGACTTAAGCCTCACAATCATGTAATTAACCATATATTCAACAATTGAAAGCAAATACTAAAGACTTGAATTTAACAATTTAAAATGAAAATGTTTTATTTTCGTTGTGGAAAAAGTTTGCAATGTGTTAATATGCTTATACTGTACATAGCACAGGTTAAAATGCAATTCCCAGTACTTTGGGAAGTTAGTTTCATTTTAAAAACGTACATTTTTGGGCCACGTTACTTCATTTGGAATCACACACTGCACACAGTAAGTCTGTGTGCTATGCATACTGGCACAAGGTGTGGCCACAAATGTCTGCTTTTTTAAAGTTATTGCACAAGTCATACATCAGAAACATGTCAATAACGTAGCCAACTTAAGTCGTACATTTAGTTGTGAAATGTCCAGATGCTTCACACATGTATTCAGGCATTGTAAGCCAGTCTTCTGATAAATCAGACTTGATGAATGATACAGCAAAAAAAAAAAAAAAAGCTAAACACTTACAGCATATTTTATTTATGACTATTATTCTGCAAAATATTTTTGTTCATTGATATTTATTTAAACATTTATTTAGGTATTAAATATTTCTCAGTATGTTATTATTTCCATTATGTTAAATAACACACACAATTATTACGTACCGATAGCATGGTGACTTAGTGGTTAGCACGTTCACCTCTCAGCACTGTGGATTCACGGTTTGAATCCCAATCTGGGTGGAGTTTCTCCTGTTTCCTCCCACAGGCCAAAAACATAGATTTAAGGTAAACTGATTGCTCTAAATTACTCCATATAGTCTTCATAAGCAGAATGTGATTGTTGCAAAATGTTGTCTGGCATTATCTTGTTGATAAATGCAGGGTTTTCCCTGAAAAAGATGACGTCTAGATGGGAGCATATGTTGTTCCAGAACCTGAACATAGTTCTCTGCATTAATAGTGCCTTTACAGACATGCAAGCTGCCCATGCCACAAGTACTCATGCAACCCCATTCCATCAGTGAGGCTTTTGAATGGAGCGTTGATAACAACTTTGGTTATTCTTGTCCTCTCTGGTCCGGATGACATGACGTTCCAGTGTTCCATAAAGAACTTCAAATCGTGACTCATCTAACCAAAGAACAGTCTTCCATTTTGCCACACTCCATTTTAAAAAAAACCTGGCCCAGTGCAAACATCTGAGATTGTGGAGCTTGCTAAGAAATGGCCTCCTCTTCGCACTGTAGAGTTTCAGCTGGCAACGGAGGATGGCACGGTGGATTGTGTTTACTGACAATACTTTTTGGAAGTATTCCTGAGCCCATGCTGTTATTTTCTTGACAGTGGCATTACGGTTTGTGGTGCAGTGATGTTTAAGGGCCGGGAGATCACAAGAATCCAGTAGAGTTTTACAGACTTGACCTTTATGAACAGCGATTGTTCCAGATTATCTGAATATTTTGATGATATTATGCACGGTTGATGATGATAACTTAAAAGTCTGGGTAACACCATTCTGGTATTGCTGCAATATCTTTCTGTGCAACAATAGTGGAATAAGTAATCCACTTGCCATCTTGGCTTCAGAGAGACACTGACACTCTGAGAAGGTCCTTTTTTTACCCAATCATGTTGACAGTTTACCTAATTAGTGTTAATTGGTTATCTAGCTGTTCATTATATGCTCAATTTTCTTTTTTCCAGCCACTTATTGGGATTTGTTTTGGGATTTGTTGACACTGGGAAATTTTGAATCAACATATTTCTGTTATATTTCTATTTAATGTTATATTTACTCAGATTAAACTTGTGATCTGCCATCTAAGTTCTATTGCGAATAAAATATTGACATTTACCATCTCCACATCATTGCATTTAGTTTTAATTCAAAATTTGTTTAGTGTCCCAACTTTTTTGGAATCTGATTTGTAGACCTCAAATATGTAGTGTTCACTTTAAAGAGTTCTCTGACCATTGTGATGTCTCTTTTTTAAATAATTAAAAGATTTTCACAATTGAAATAATATACTACGAAAGACCCTTCATGTCTTTTGTAAATCAGTCCACCAGCCCAAATGTGTGCTTAAAAAAGTATAATTACAATCACAAAAATCAATGATCCTTTTTGTTGTGTAACTAAACTTTAATTTAGATGAACATGTGAACCAGTTTGTAAGATGAAAGTAAAGCTAGTTATTAATAATTAAATGGTAGATTTAAAAATGATGTTAAACAATTAACTATAATTTATGTATTAACTTAAAATGATAGTTAAAAGCAGTTTTTAAAAACACACCCCATAAACAAGTATATGCTATAAATGTGAGATTTGGTGTTGCAGCAACATTTTTAAATGCTGTACAAAACTTTGTGCAAAATGCACAATTTTTATTTTTAAACATTTCAAAGCAATTTAAAGTTTATTATCTTACTTTGTAGTAAAAAAAAAAGGTTTTTGAGTAAAAAAAATATACGGTAATTTGCATAAACTACAGGCAAACAATAAGTACAAACAAACCATCATTAATACAAAACATTAATTTTAAATCATTTTAAAAGTGCAAAGTGATAACAGGTCCACACCCATGTTTAGACGGTCTGTGACGTGTTACGCATAAGAACTGCATCCGCTGGCTGTTACACAACAGCAGTTTGTGAGTGAGCAATTAATGTACACCAATGCTGCAGCATTGTTGCGAGTTTTTTCTTTCATGAAACTCCACTCAAAAAAATTTTAGGTTACTGTTTGTAACCCCAGTTCCCTAAAACATTTCATGGAACGATCCACCTATGGGATGTACCTTGTCCTCCTCTCATACAGAAGTATCCAATTGCCTTAAGTCTGACTTGACAAACAGGAGTGCACATCCTATGCTGGATGGCCGCCACGCCTCTTTCCAGTATGCATATAAGGATAGCTGCACTTCTGGCATCCTCAGAGAATGTATTAGCTTCTCATGCGAGAAGGTAAAATCTTACAGAGGTATGGGGGAAAACCAACTAATTACTGAACAGATCTGTTCTAGCTAAACCCTATTAAAGAATGCCCAGGAGGCTGGCACATCCCTGGTGGAGTGTGCTCTGAGACCTACGAAAACCGGAAGCTCTCTAAAAAAGCTCTCTTCCTATTTAGGTACACTTAAATAGCCCACATCAGCATTAGAGCATTTAACTTCTGATCCTCCACGGAATCAGATGCCCGCAGCTCCAGAATCTTACAGGTAAATAGACTTTAATATTACATTTACGGTTCATTATTTAGCAGATGATTTTATCCAAAGACTTGATGGCAAAGAAACATTTTCTCCATGAAACAGAATATGTCAGAACAGAGCAATGATATGAAACCCACCTCTCAAACACCCGCCACTAAAAGTCATAAAAACTTAGTCATCCTATTTTCTCTTGTCATCAATGTGATGTTGCACAAGCGCCACAGTTGGGTCGAAGACAGCCTGGCCCAGCTCCATCAGGGCACCAGAGATATGTCTCATCTCACTGCCAGAAAGACTGGAAAGATTTAGACCAAAGTTTGCCGATCACAGAGAGCGCCATTGTGCGACCACATGACTGGACAGTCTGACATGCGTTGTAAAGGAAGACATAATTTACCATTGCGATTTCCTTTAGTAAGAGTGGGAAAAAAGAGCCCTTTTCGAGCGGCTTACACATGTCTTGTGAGCTTGGCCTAATAAACCGAGAGGAGTGGTGGCCTGCTCTTACGGCCAGAGAGGAGGCTCTGTAGGAAGCCTTTTTTCCTGGTCGTCTGGGTTTAGCTGCACAGGCCTGCCAATGTTTAAGCAGGTACAACATGTTTTTGTTGGTGTCTTCCGTGATGGAGCACTGGCCATGCAGAGACCTGGCAAATGCAGTGCCAGTACCACCATCTATACCACAAATCCACTCTAGTCTGCACCCAGGTTTCTGATAAATCCAGCGCATTCAGTAACTGCTTATGAAGAATCCAGACACAGTACATTAGAGTGTAAATGATTATTCAGATATTGGCATCAAATAATCAGAAGAGTTCGGGGTGTCAGGGTTAT
>JAOUQT010333565.1:0-13277 GCA_025769995.1 Xyliphius kryptos
CAAATGAGGCTCAGTAGTGTGTGTGTCCTCCACGTGCCTGTATAATCTCCCTACAACGCCTGGACATGCTCCTGATGTTCTCTCCTACGGCCCCCTCTATGTCTCCTGGTGTACTGGCCTGTCTCCTGGTATCTGCTCCATGCTCTGGACACTGCTGACAGACACAACAAACTTTCTTCCAACAGCTCACATTGATGCGTCATCCTGAATAAGCTGCACTACCTGAGCAACTTGTGTGGGTTGTAGACACAGTCTCATGCTACCTCTATAGTGAGAGAACTGACAAATTGCTAAAGTGACCAAAACATCAGCCAGAAAGGATGAGAACAGAGAAAAGGTGTGTGGTCACCACCTGCACAACCAGTCCTTTCCATTTGCACAGCAAGTGCTTTCTAACTGGACAGGCTGATTTTACAATGTTACATTGTGTTGTTTAAGTGTTCCCTTTATTTTTTTTGAGCATTGTGTATATACATATATAAATAATTATTATATGTTAAAATTTGTATACAGTGTATTAAAGTATGCAAAAATGTTACTTCATAAAAAAATCCCCAAAGACTACATTTAAAAATTGAAAAAAAACAAAAACAAAAAAAAAAGAAAAGGAATACTGACCCTTACAAAATGTTGATTTGGAAAGGAAATCGGCAGATTTCTTTATCAGTTTTAATGAAAGAAAGCACAACTTGACTCCTACATGTTCAGTCAGCAAAAGAATGTGCCACTAATATTGCTCTGAATGACCAAACATAAACCACGGACTATAAGTACTGATCCAGTACTGTACTAACATTTGCAGCTGAAGAAAGAGATTTCTCTACAAGCTAGTCTAAGTAGGCCATGAAGCTCATTGAGTGGTCTGCTACAGACTTTAGAACAACTAGAGTCTTACAGTCACGTACATGTCCTGTCATTTAACACAATAAAGCTTGTAAAACTAAAGTAAAATCAGTGAATTGGTTCAGAAAATTTGTCAATTGGCCTTTGGGATTAAATGAAATTAAACAAAGATATCCTTAAAATATAGTGTGTCCCACAAACATTCACACACAATGGGTTTAGGGTAAATATGTAATTAGAAGCCTTCAAAGAAGAACAAGCCAAAAAACAACAAACAAAACATTACACACTAAAGTCTGAAACGGCGATAAACATAGAAGAGGAATGTCAAAGGGGTGGATATATGCAGAAAAGCCAAGAAATAGGAAATTGGTCACATTTGAGGGTAAAGAGGTTCCATGTAAAATTTAATTGAGGTCACTCATTTAAGGGATCTTAGCATAGTCAAGTCATGAATTAAAGGGACATTTTAAACATCAAGTCAAACTGGAGGCATTCATTGGGTCTGCAAAACAGACAGCTATGCCACAGGCTCCAAGAATGTACCAATAAGAAAAGCTTGCTCATGTGTGCCTAGAAACAGGTGTAGTGTGCTCCAAAGGACTGCAGCAGATCAGGAGTGTAACAGCCATATTTTTGTAGAATATAAATTCTCAGAAATGTGTCATAAGTGAAAGCACTCCAGCACCATTAGTACTGTTGAACCCTAGCAATTGGTCCCTAATGGTCTTGTGTTAAAACCTTTCAGTCTTATTCTGCCTTGGTGTGAAGTGATGAGGCCATGTCCTGGTTGTGGGAACTGCACTGGCGCTTGTAGAGCCTATAGCCCTTGAGGCAGAGCAGAATGAACCAGTAGAGCTGTGGAGCGAGGATGCACATATTGCCCAGGTTAGCGTACAGTGGGATGTGAAAGGGGACGATGTAGACTGGAAGGCCACAGTGCGCTCCGTACACCCAGTACATGTAGGGAAAGAGTGCGATGCGGCACAGGAAAAAGCTCACCAACACTAAACAACCATTCACTTTGTGCAGCCAGCAGTCCTGCTTGTTCAGCTACAGGAAGAAAAAAACAAGTAAACAAGATCAACATTGAAGGAAGTTAAAGGGGTGACAACAAAACAATACTCATTTTTTTGTTGATTTTACAGGAATCAAGGGCTTAAAAAAAAATCCAAACCAATGTTTTTTTTGACATTATGATTTCGATGCAGGGAACATTTAAATGTGTGGCTGTTCTTTTGAAATTTAAAGACACATTACATTTACAGTAACTTGGGTAAAAATGACAATATTTAATATAAAATATTTAAAAAACAACATTTTTAGGTGTATATGAACATTTAAATAGGATAGAAACATTTTAAAACGAGTAGTTACGGTTCTTAAACATCACATTTATATCAATGAGGGACATACATCATTTTCCTTCTATTTTTGATAAACTGCGTTCTGTAATTTAACCAGTAGATGGCAGTATTTAAGAAACCTGAAAACAAACCGGATTAGAGGATATTGCGGAAGATCGGTTTATTACTGATTTTGCTTTTCATAAAAGCATTAATGAATCAAATTTTCATTATAGTGTGTTTGCACCCGTTTTATAAAATCAAAAAGGCATGAGAGGTAGTTCATTATTATAAATAAGAGATAACTGTATAAATTAGATTATATACATAAGATAACTGTACTCTGCTACGTCATACCCAAGAACACCTTTTCCCCCGTGATTTATTCACAATAATGCATGCTCGTGCCTTATTACCTCAATATCATGCACAAAGCAAATCACAGTCCCACTGATAAAACAAGAAAGTGGTAAAAAAAATTTAAGATGTGATTTATAAAAGAAAAAATAGAGCAGAAAACAAAACTGACCATTTTTTTAAAACAATGTTCGGAGAGAAACCACAGTAGTTTTATATTTCAATATTTGTAATGTAAGTGCTATTACCTTTTGAACAAACTACAGTAGTCAAAAGATACTCATGCACATCCACTGTGTTTATCATACGAAACTGTTTTCTTTGTGTGTAAAAGGCAAAAAAAAAAGTAATGCTCATTACTGTTGATTAACAGGATACACAAGTATCCTACTGCAACCTAATAAAATTATACCCTTAAAAAGTTAATAAAAAGGTTAGTTCTGGTCCTTAAATCTTCTTGGCTGAGCCACTTGTCTAGCCGTGACATTCACAATAACCCACACCTCTGACTGCTTCACATTCGTATAAATGCGCCACATAAAGTATATGGTTTCCTGAAGTTTTTCATAAACTTTCATAAATTGCCACCAAGTGACAGTATTTGTTAAAGAAACAGAAAATCTGGAATGGTTCAATTCGAAAAACAGACTGGATTACTTCGCAAAAGAGTTTATTAGCAATTTGGCCTTTAGTCAACGCATTTATGAATCAAACATTACCCTTACCCATGGTTTACTCACAGACACTCTCGTGTCTGATTGCTTAAGTATCTACACCAGGCAACCTGGAGGCTCACAGAAAACTGCCTTACTGTACAACTGTACAATGTTAATATAGAATAAAAGTAGGGCAAAAGAACTACAAGACACGTGAATTTAAACTGAGAACATAAAAAACATGAGCGATTTGATGACATGATTTGTTTTTGTCTGCTTGTCTTCATTGGCCTACAATCAGGTTTTGTTGGCTCAAAAAAGAGCCCGACAGACAGCACCTTTTATGCCGTCCTGCAGAAACAGCACTATAGAAGGCCGCCAAGCTGAAAACACTCAGCAAGAGTTGGCAATCTATCACAGCAGCACCTAGCAACCGACACTTAAGCAATTGTGAAGAGTTAACAATTTACGGTTTGGAGAGTTTGCAAATCTGAGTTGTTTTGGGATGGCAGGCTTACAATGTTTTAATGTACTTTACCTGAATGAGTATTTTGCCCAGTGAAACAAAAGGTGTGCTGATCTCTGTTAGGAAGAGGCAGCCGATAAAGAAATCACCTTGGTCATTTCTGCAAAACTGAAACCAATAAAAAAATAAATCAGTTACACAGAAGGGTTGATAATTCAAATCAAAACACAAAAATCTTATTAAAAAAAAAATTATGAAGACAAATAATGTATGAAACAATTTTAAAAACATACAGTGACACTACCTAAATGAGGCATATTAATTTACTTCAATACTTTTTCAAAACATTTATAAATTTTTTTTAACTGATTTTTATTTTAAAATGACACAGAAAAGTCAGACAAAACAAGAATACAACAAAGGTAAAAAGACTTCTTCAAAGTAAAGAAAAATTAAACTTTGAGTGTTGTGATCTCCAGTGGTTTCAATAAGTCTGCATATTCTAAATGACCAGATTATAAGTGGCATTTCTTTATGGTGTCATATTCCAGAACCAACAGTGGTGAAATCCATAGTGTGGTTTATGGAGCACAAAAAAACATTTTTCATTTTCACATTGTTTACATAGTTTCTTTATCTTTGAAAAGTTTTTGGGGTGTACCAGAATAGGTAAAATGTAATTTATACTCAAAAAATTAAAGGGAACACTTAAACAACATAATGTAACACCAACCACATTTCTGTAAAATTAACCCAGTTTGGAAGCAATACTGATTGTGAATCAATTTCACTTGCTGTTGTGCAGATGGAACAAACAGGTAGAAATTAGAGGCACTTAGCAAGACCCCCCTATAAAGGAGTGCTTCTGCAGGTGGTGACCGCACACCTTCTCTGTTCTCATCCTTTCTGGCTGATGTTTTGGTAAATTTTCATTTTGTCAGTTCTCTCACAATATAGGTAGCATGAGGCACTACAACCCTCAAAAAGTTGCTCAGGTAGTGCAGCCTACTCAGCATGGCACATTAATGCCAGCTGTGGCAAGAAGGTTTGCTGTGTCTGTCAGTACAGTGTCCAAAGCATGGAGCAGATACCAGGAGACAGGCCAGTGCACTAGGAGACATGGAGGGGGGCGTAGGAGAGCTGATCAGTCACCTCATCAGGAGCATGCCCAGGCGTACTACTGAGCCTCATTTTAACTTGTCTTGAGGAATTTCCGCTTAAGTTGAATCAGTCTGGAATCTGATATACTGCTTTGGTTTTGAGTAGGATTCCAAATCCAGACCGCCATTGTTTTCAACACATTCCACTATCTACTAAATAAAGATTTTCAACTGAAATATTTTATTCATTGAGATCTAGGATGTGTTATTTTACTGTTCCCTTGATTTTTTTGAGCAGTGTACATTTAGTCAATGTGAACCTGGATCAGCAAACCTATAGAGCCCTGCACAGGGAAAAGTCACAATGGAAAATGTTTGCAATACTTTTTGAAACACAAATAATATGTGCATAAAAAAGCAATAAGGCACAAGAAGTTGTGCATTATTGTGAATAAATCATGAGGAAGTAAATGTAAATCTCTTTCCAGTGATTTACTCACAATAATGCACAGCCTCCAATGCATTAATCCTTTAATAGAGTGGTTACAAACACACTATTATAAACAAGTTTTGTGTCATAAATGCATTTATTGAAAGCAAAATCATTAATAATCTGGTCTTCGGCAATGATCAAAAAACTGACACCTAGTGGCCAAATTACAGCATGCAGTTTATCAAAATAAAATAATGTATTGCACATTGGTACCTTCGAGTACCTCCGATCCTTAAATCTGATTGGTTGAGCCATTTGTACAGCCGCGACATTACTGAAAATAATGTAGAACATTGACCGCTTCACATTCATTTTAATGTGTAATATCAAATAGATTATGTTTTCAATGTTTCTTTTAAAAACAGCATTATGTTATTTGACCACTAGATGGCAGTTTTTAATCGTTAGGACCACAAGTAGCCCACGATTCTGTTTTAAAAATTGCTCACCATGGCAACAATTGATGGTGAGCTGCAAAGGGGCACAATGTTAAAAGAAATTTTAGAACATGTCAAACGAGTTACAATGCTAACCCCTCACTGGGTAGCGCTCCAATAGTGAAAAAAAGCTTGTAAGTTAAAGCAGGTGTGTGCAAACAGCGGTCTTTAACAAGACCTGTAAAAAAAAAAAAAAACCTCACAACAAGCGAACGAAGCCCGTACAGCACAGCTGATAGTATTATTCAGATGGTGTTTAATGATTTCTCTATTAAACAAGAACTTATGACACTGCTGTCCCTTAAGACGACGACGACAAGAGTTGACATTTATAACGCGGTAAAGGAATTTTATGTGGAGAAAATGGTCCCATTGGACAAGCTGGTGTCAGCTGAATATGGTACTAATCTTTATCAGTTTCCTTCCTTTGTTAAATATCTTAATTATCTTTATACACAATATTGCCAAAAGTATTTGCTCATCTATCCAAATAATTAGAATGACCACAGGTGTATAAATTCCAGCACCTAGGCAAGCAGTTGTTCTTAAACATCTTTAAAAACATTGTGAATTTCAGCATGGAACTGTAATGGGATGCCACCTTCCATTCCAAAAAATCCAGGCGTGAAATTTCCTTGCTCCTAAATATTCCACAGTCAATGGTCAGCTGTATTATAAGAATGTATTATAAGAAAATGGAAGTGTTTGAAAACAGCAACTCAGCCAGAAATGGTAGGCCACGTGAACTGACGGTGCAGGGTCAGAGAATGCTGATGCACATCAATCACTACAAAACTCCAAACTTAATGTGGCCTTCAGATTAGCTCAAGAACAGTGCGCAAAGGGGTTTAAGGAATGGGTTTCCATGGTCAAGCAGCGGCATCCAAGCCATACATTACCAAGTGCAATGCAAAGGGTCGAATGCATTGGTGTAAAGCATGCAGTCACTGGACTCTTGAGCAGTTAAGACGCATTCATTGGAATGACGAATCACGCTTCTTCATCTGGCAATCTGATGGATGAGTCTGGGTTTAACGGATGCCAAGAGAACGGGACTCGTCTGACTGCATTGCGCAAAGTGTAAAGTTTGGTGGAGGGAGGGGGATTATAGTGTGAAGTTGTTTTTCAGTAGCTGGGTTAGGCCCCTTAGTTCCAGTGAAAGGAACTCTGAATGCTTTAGAATACCAAGACATTTTGGACAATTCCATGCTCCCAACTTCGTAAAAACAGTGTAGAGCTGGCCTCTTCCTCTTCCAACATGACGCTGCACCAGTGCACAAAGAAGACATGGATGACATGTCACTTAAATTCATATGCAGGTGAGCAAATAATTTTGGCAATATAGTGTAGGTATACTTATGTTTGAGTAAAATTAACATTGTTCTTTTATTATATAAACTACTGACATGTCGCTGAAATTCCATGCAAAAATTTTGAAACTTATTTGCAGAAAATGAAAAATGGTCAAAATAATGAAAGAGATGCAGTGCTTTCAGATCTCAAATAATGCAGAAAATCTATATTCCTTTAGAAACAACAATACTAAAATTTTAACTCAGGAATAGTTTATAAATCAGTTTTTGGTGGAACAATGATGATTTTCAATCACAGCTTTCATGCGCCTTGGCATGCTTTCCACCAGTCTTTCACGCTGCTTTTGGGTGACGTTATGCGACTCCTGGCGCACAAATTCAAGCAATTAAGCTTTGTTTGATGGCTTGTGACTATCCAGCTTACTCTTCATTACATTACACAGAGGTTTTCAATGGGGTTCATTTCTGGAGATTGGGCTGGCCATGACCGCAAGGTCAATCAATGTGTGGATAAAGGACCACCAGTTTAAGACCCTCTGTGGCATGGAGCATTGTCTTGCTGGAAAGAACAGTCCTCAGTCCCCGAGATGTTTAAATGAACTGCTGTCTCAGAAATGTAAAAAATGGAATTAACATGACACTTACTGAATCCCACTGCTAGTAAAGCCAGAATTGAGTCCTTCTTTTCCTTACTCAAAACTTTTCTTTTCAACTTCTTTGGCATGGTTTAGTAATTAATTTATTCCAATTACTTTTATGATATTCCTAGCACTTGTTTTGCTATACAGCCTGTCCTATTTCAAGAGGATTGTAAAGACCAAAGAAGTGTTTTTTGTACTTTTCCTCGTTAAATAAGATTTATTTTTAATAATAAAATATGTAAGGTATTTAATTTTATTCATTTAAGGTATATTGAGCAAATTCCTTATTTTAGAAGGGTGTATCATACTGGTAGCTCTTGCATTTATCGCTATCCAAGAAGTCTCAGTGTCAAAAGGGTGCTGGCCCCTGGTTTAGAGAAACCAGAAACATGTTACTTGTGGTCAGCATTCGCTTTAAAAAAATGGGCTAGATTACATTGCGGAAGACCAGTTTATTAACGATTTTACTTGTTTGCAACTATTTTATAAAAGCAATAGGATACTTGAGGTTGTGCATTATAGTCAATGAACCGAAGGAAATGGGTGTTACTGTACTCCGCTTTGTGTTGTGTCCTGCCTAACAACACCCCTTCCTCATGATTTATTAACAATAATGCATGTCTGCTCGTGCCTTATTGATTTAAAAACATTAGAGTCGTAAATGCTTTACCATCTCAACATTTATAGAATGTGATGCCGGTCTTAAACGAAGAAATAGAAAATAAAACATAGTTGACCCAATAAAGCAGAATCTAGGGTTTATTCAGTCTGCAATGAAATATAATTTATATGAAGCACGTTGTGTTTTTAAATGCATTTTCCATATTGTCCCATTTTTTTGTAATATAAAGTTGTTTGTGTAGTTGCGTTTAATAGATCTGCAAACAAATGTGTGTCTTTTGTGTGTTTGTGTGTAAATAATGAAAGACAGCGGGTAAAGTGAGCTCATATCACTAGCAGGCTAGAACAAAAGACTAGGTTACTGGTCTCTATGTGTGTGTCTATCAGTTTTGGCAGCATAGCAGCTGTCTCCACTGCTTTCAGTGCATTTAGCAGCACCAGCTCATTCTTTTGTATCTAAAGTACAGTTTTAATGGCGTTCACAAGTCAACAAACCCTAACAAGGGATCATTAGGTTATGCCTACCCAAGTCGAGTTCTTACCAGTGTAATGGGTAGAAGCACAGTCAGTAGTGCAATGTGATGAAGGACCAGTAAGAACTCTTTCCTCACAAATAAGCTGATTGTCCTCAGTGAGTGTGCACTGTAATCGTTTTGACCTTGGACCTGGAAACGGTAGTAATGGCTCAGATACATTGCATAGATGTCATATGCCATATAGGGTACTCCATACCAGATGACAAATAAGGTGGTCAGCCAGTGCCTGAAAAAGAAAAACATGTAACCTGTGATTTATTACTGATTAAGCAATGAATTACAGTGTTTAAACTATGTGGATCAGACCAGGAATAAGTGAAATGTTCAATGAACTGATTTTGAACTGAGTTCTGACTCAGGCTAAATGTTCAACAATGTCAGAACATAAAATGGAATAGTCTTTTTAAATTAAGAAATAGGAAAAGAAGATTAAAATAAAAGGTCTAGTGCTTTTTTCAATGCTAGCTGTACTTTTGTTAAGGCTCACAGTGACACCTATACATACAACATTCATGACAGAGCTCAAGATTTCATGTTCAGGTATTTTCTCTCTGTTAAAATTTAAAAAGTTAAATATAAAAACATGCAGGCAGTGTTTGATCCAGGTCATAACATACGGCAATGCAGAATAGAATCAGTTAAAACAACTGATGGGAGCAAAAAAAAAAAAAGAAAAAAAAAGGCCTGATTAGATTCCACAAAAAGAGAACTGGTTGATCTGTAAAATTATAAATAACATTATACATTAATGATACAGAGTCTCAGAGAAAATGAATCGCCTACAATTGTTTTTGACCTAACAATGATTAATGCATTAAATATTAAGATGTCCAAGACTTTTGGCCTGTGGGATAAGGTGAGTTTGTACTTTTATCAGGCCCCCACCCTCAAATACAACTGTAGATTTACTAATGAAAACAAGGATGAAGGAACATCCTAACACACTGGGGTTTCATTCTGATAATTAATTTGAAAGTATCTTACAGATCATAATGGCCTTGGGTAGCTTAGTTGTTAGGGTGTTGGGCTATGAATCCAAAAGCTGTGGGTCAAAATCCCAGGTCCACTGAAGTCCATTTTATTAATGGAAATACCCCTATTAGGGGTCCTATCAAACAGCCAACACATCCATTTACCTAATACACCTTTGATAAGACCCTCATTAAACTGACATATATTAACTAAGTCATGTATAAATAAAATATGTAAAACTAAAATATTTGTTTAGAAGCTAATTCTTTCTGATTTATTGAAAGGCTTATGCAGAAGGAATAATGATCTCATTACCAGGTGCTGCTCGCAAGCGGATTGTGCACATTAATTATGTAGACAGACCCCTTTAGACACCAAACACACACACACATGAACAGAGAAAACTAAGTCTGTAAAATGAGCTCACAGGTTTGCCCTTCAAATAAGTGGTGGGATTAGTGGCACCTCCGGCATGCTCTTATTGGATCAATTGTTTTGAAACAACATGGGATTGGCTGACTCACCTGCTTGTTACTACATTCTCCCTACATGAGACCGCCACAATGATTCCAGCTGTGGTTGCCATAATGGCATGAATAGAAGAGACCAGCCTGTAAAAGAATGAGAAGTGGGTTAATATATACATTGATTAAAAGAAACCCATGAGTATCATATTCTGATTAAGGAAATTATATTCATTAATGGGTGAAAACTTGAGATAAGAACAGTAATCTAAAATGGCAGCATTATAAAATACAATAGCTTATAGCTCCAAAATGTACTATGCCTGTAAATATACTCTTGCTGCTTCAAATGTAAAAGTTATAGTGTGTCAGAGGTCCTACGCTGTGTCAGAAACATGTGCAATGCTTGAACAAGACTTGAACAATAAACAAGACTTTAACTGCACCTTGTTTTAAAGCAATAATGCTACGTATTTTGTTAAATATGCTAAATACTTTCATAATTACAGTTTTTAAAAACATAATAAAAAGTGCAGAGTAAACAAAAGTTTGGTATTTTATTGTATATGGTATATTTTATTGTAAATACCAAACTTTATTAATGAAAAAAATAATTATATTCTTAGGGAAATAATTATGGATCACAAAATATAAGGACATCAAACTGTCATACTTCCAAGTTTGTCTTACAATTGGAGAATTATTTCTCCTCTATCACCAAGCATATAGCTTAAGCCCTGGGGACTCAGTTTTCCACATGAGGTGATGTTGCCTTGTCATGACAATCCTGATCATGTGATCTAGGATTGCCAGCTTAAGCCTGAGTTGGCTGGTGGATAAGCAACCCAACCACACACACACACACACGCACATGCACGCACACACACACACCATTCCCTTAATAATGCCCGCTGAGGTCTGAACACCATCACAAGGCCCCGATTTGCACAATTCACTCTTTGTGAGTCTTGGCCTCACGAAATGTGCTGGGGAAGAAGGGGGGAAGTTCGGAAGGAGAAAAAAAGTGGCCTTTGTAGTGCACTTATTATTTTAATTGAAGAGGGTAGAAATGAGACTAGTGAATAATGCTGACACCAGAGTTTCTTTTTAGTCAACGCATTAGGTTCCACTTCTTAAAAAAAAAAAAAAAAAGAAAAAATGAAAAATCTCTACACAGCAAAACAGTCATTCATTTGTGCAATTTCATCTGTGCAATTTCAAGCAGCCACCAAAACATAGTAAAACAGCTAAATTAACTTTTATCAAGAGGATTCAATGATCTAGACTAATATCCAAATTATACTGTACATCTAAATAAATTTCAATATTACATACTTACCGAAACAAATATACACAGGAGAATTTATTTAAACTATTCCTTACTAAAGTCACAAAGTGCATATCATGTGACAGTACAGTCAGGGTGTGAACCTGCACTGGCAATGTGTTATGTATTAAAAGATAAATGCGGCATAATGGAGAAACAACAACCGAAATTAACCCCATGAAGTAAAGCCACAAATAGTTGATTTTTGAGCCGAAGAACCTGGCAGAAACCCATGCGGACACAGGAAGAACATGGAAACGAAACCCAGATTGGGATCCGAACCGGGAATGCCCAGCACAGAGGCGAACGTCCTAACCACTAAGCCATCGTGCCGCCAGAAAGTAAAAATTTTGTGCGAATTACAAATTTGCTTATGCCAGGATTCCTGTGCAATAAAAAACTAACAGTTGCTAAAATTGGTAGTTCCAGTACAAAAATCTCATTGACAGATGTTTGTCCAGCCATGACATTAATGCACACCTCTGATTGCTTTGCATCAATGCATGACATAGAAACTCTAAATGCTCATTTTAAAAGCGAGACTAGATTACGTAGCGTAAAAACAGTTTGTTAGCGATTTAGCTTTCAATAAACACATTTATAAATCAAACCTTGTTTTTTATTATAGCATGTTTGTCATTGAATGACCTTACAAATTTGACGGCTCCAAAATCTCTTCAACCGACTCTGTCCGTAATCTGGGCTTCTCAATTCCTATCCAGGCTCGACCATTGTAATACTCTGCTTGCCGGTCTCCCAGCTTCCACAAATAGGCCTGTACAGTTGGTTCAAATCTCTGCAGCCCAACTCGTGTTCAACCAACCAAAGCGAACTCATGTCACTCCATTACTCATCTTTCTCCATTGGCTTCATGTAGCTGCTCGCATTCAGTACAAGGCACTTACTCTGGCCTACAGGACAGTCTCTGGATCTGCCCCTCTTACCTTTAATTCATCTTTCCTAAATACACTTAGACTCATTCACCACATTCTAGTGATTCCAACTCCAATTCTTACTCCATTTCATTCACCACTGCTAAATGGTGGAACGACCTTCCCAACACCATCGGTAAGGATGAGACACTAAGCATGTTCAAAAAACCTTTTAAAACACACCTTTTTTCCACAGACACTTGCTATAAACAAGAGCCAGATTGAGTAATGTGCAGGGTTAATGGTACTAGTGTAGCCGTTTTTTTCCTAAACTACTGATTTGTGTTGTTCTCTCATTTGTAAGTCGCATTGGATAAAATTGTCTGCTAAATTACTAACTGTAAATTCAACAGTTTTATAAAAGCAATAAGGCACTCAAGTTTGTGCATTATTCTAAATAAATCACGAGAAAGTGGTGTAACTGTACTCTGCTTCATGTCATGCCTCTTCCCATGATTTATTCACAATACCATCTCATACCTTTACCCTCTCACATTATTGCATAACTAAAAGTCCTAATTTAAAACACAAGTGTAAACTGCCCAATACATTTCAGAGTACTGGGTATTCGAGAGGTGCAACTCACTGAAGAGCACCCCTAAATAAATACAAATATTTAACATTTTTTCTTCTGGTTACATTTGCAGTGTCAGGAGAAATAACAACCATGCTGTTAAAGAGACGCCTAGAAGAGTTGAAGAGATACCTAGCGTTTAGTGGATGTTCTAGCTAAATATGCAAATACTTTCTCAGACACATCAAAACTATATAGG